>VUQH01026763.1:0-10067 GCA_015106775.1 Etroplus canarensis
AACAAGATCCAGCGTGTTCGTCCCTCTCGTAGCAAAGTCCACATGCTGATGGAATTTAGGGAGCACTGTTTTGAGATTTGCATGGTTGAAATCTCCGGCGATTATAAACAGTCCGTCGGGGTGGGCATTCTGCAGCTGGCTGATAGCTCCATACAGCTCACACAGAGCTTTCTTAGCATTAGCGCTGGGTGGAATGTGTTTTGAAGTTATGCAGGATCAAGTAATTACAGCCCTCATTAGGCATCTGATGAAGGAAGACCTGGGGTCCTTTTAAAGCTGTATTCAAGTTCTGGATCAGTGTCGTCTATAAATAAAGATAAAGAAATAATTTTACAGCAGACAGTTCCATGTGATATCAGTCACTAGAGGGCACCAAATGACCATAAACAAGCAAGAGTGAAAGGGAAGGTTTACAAGATGGTGGTGAGACATGCTATGATGTATGGTTTGGAGACGGTGGCACTGACAAAAAGACAGGAAGCAGAGCTGGAGGTGGCAGAATTGAAGATGTTGAGATTTTCCCTGGGAGTGACCAGGATGGCCAGGATTAGGAATGAGTCCATTAGAGGGACAGCTCATGTTGAGAAGTTTGGAGTCATAGTCAGACAGGCAAGGCTGAGATGGTTTGGACATGTTCAGAGGAGGGAAAGTGGACATATTGGACAAAAGATGTTGAAGATGGAGCTGCCAGGCAGGAGGAGGAGAAGAGGAAGACCACAGAGAAGATTGATGAATGTAGTGAAGGAGGACATGCAGAGGGTTGGTGTGAGAGAAGAGGATGCAAGGGACAGGGTGAGATGGAGGCAGATGATCCGCTGTGGCGACCCCTAACAGGAGCAGCCGAAAGAAGAAGAAGAATTTACACTGATGTACACAGACATACATGCAAGAATACACAGAGTGTTTGGTATATCATGTCCTTAGTTTTACTTTTTATGTTATTTTTATTTCTTTTTTAAACCATGTATTTACTGATAAGCCTCACATTAAAATAGACTTTCGAAAATATTTGACTAAATTTGATTTGATTCTATTAAACAAAGCCAGCTGGGAGAGGCTCCAGCTCCTCTGCTAATGGGTAAGCAAGGCAAATGGATGGATGGATCTATCAAACACTCTTGTACAAACAGTCTAGACACATACTATTTATTTGATGTTTTGCTTATTTACTTATTGACCACTCAACACTGGGGCCAGCATTTACACATTTATATATCATTTATGTATCACACACTTTGTGTGTGAGTCTTTCATTTGTTTCATTTATTCCTTTCATTATGTATTTACAAGTACTATAAGAATAGATTTTCTTTATTTGATGTAGCTGAGGCCTTCTGCCTGATTATGTTCATGTTCATCTGAAACTGTAACAAAATAAATATCCACACTAACAATAAACTGTGTTTTAGTAAATAGCAGAATAGCAGAAATCAGTAGCTCCAATTTATAACTTTTTGCCATCACTTGCAGCTTTTTGGCAGCTGTTTTAACCTTGCTATGCTTGTCGGCACAAAAATGTTTTTTGTTTTCAGTTTAATTATCAAAAATAATGATTGGAAGGGACAGAAAGGATAGAAAGAGAACATCCTTATTTCAATTTGCCAAAAATATATATCAAAAATAGCAAACAGAGCAGAAGTTTAAAGAGCTTTTTTGGACTGCTGACGTTACTTTTGCTGCAAATTCTAGACTCATTAAAAGATCTCTGCTTACGCGTGCACCCTCCCTCCTGGAAGTTGAAAAATCCTCGTGAACAGCGGTCACATTTGGGTCCAGTGACGCCGGGCTGACACCGACACTGACCGTTTTCATCACAGTCGAATGACTTGGAACCAAATGAGTTGCAGTGACATGGGATGCACACTCCACCTGTGGTAATGCCATGAGTCTGAGTCTGGAAAAACATAGAGACAAGTGTCATGGGTTAAATAAGTTAGAGCAAAAACATGTTAAACAAACAGCAAAAGCAATAAAAAAATCATTGAGTTAAAAAGTTTTAATAACACAAGATGCAAGCCTTTTTTCTGAAGACTGAACAAAATACAAAGATGGGAAAACTAAAGGAAATGAATGACTGTTGAATGTGCCAAAAGGACTTGATGTGCAGGGCATCTTGCACGCTTTTCCTAATTTTCTGCTACCTATACAATGGTACAACATTAGATCCTTATATGTAAAATTAATCCCTTTTAGCCAAAAGCTCAGGCCTCAAACTGAACTAAATGATAAGTTTCTAATGTTTTATCTAGTCGTGTGTTAAGCTAAAATCAGCTGAGCACAGATTTCATATCAGGCACAGCCAGAGCCAGTTTCATCTGCTCAAGCCAATCAGAAGAAAATGGGCTTTGAGGAATGGGTCTTTAAAATGACAGAAAACAAAATGGATTTTTTTAGACATAGGATGATACGAGGAGCTAAATAAGGGGCCAATATGAGATGAAAAAGGCTTTTTTTTCTAATATAACTGTAACTCAGGCAGAACTACTCCAATGGCGTCGCAGAATAAAAACACAGGGCTGGAAATTAGCATAATAGGTCTCCTTTAAGCTTATTTTTATTAGGCTTCAGTTTAAACAAAATTTAAAAACTGCAATAGGGCTCTGAAAGCTGTCAGCATGAAAAACTGCACATTTAACCTACAGTACGTCAGCCGAGCCATTTATTAAAAAAAAGTCTTTTGATAAGTTGCCAATCAAAAATCAAACAAAAAAATTCTGTGCAGTTTAGCTAAAAAACAAAAGAAAAAAAGAAAAAAAAATAGCTTCATTAGTATGGCTATCCCAGAAAAAAGAAAAAACACGAACATCATAATTTGCTAGAAACTATTGACATTTACAACGCCAATTTTCAGCCCCAAACAAACATCTTAAATTACCTAAAGGGTTGCCATTTTACTGATTACATTCAGAAAGTACACACACATAAAAACCATGCTTGTAAAGCCCTCATATACAACACATGTGCCCCCCTTTGCCGTGCAATATTTTATAAATTAAGCTCAAAAACCATGACATCCACAAGATCAAACACTGCAATGCTTGCTACACAAGTGCAATCAAAGCTTAGAGTTCATCTCCAAAACACAGCCATGCTACTGTAAACTCTTCACTGCCACTGACATGCAGTGGCGTTACCGCTGTCTTAGGCCTGTATGCGCCCCTGGGACAACCACCCGTGCGGGAACCACCCCCCCATCTCTGCTGCACAGATTCCATGGAGATGCGCTCAACAGGCCGCCGTGTCTCCCGCCTTTCATAACCTAGGCGGCGCTGGTCACAGTGTTGGCCAACAAAGCCAGGGCGACAGATGCAGCGGCCTTCAACGTCACAGCGCTGAGAGATAGATCCATAGGGGCTGCAGCGACAGGGCATGCACTCCTGATGCTCAGCATCCCACCAGCGGTTAGGCTGGACCAGTCATCATGCCCATAGGTGGAGGAGAGGTAGGCAAGTTTGAAAGAGTGAGCAGGGAAACTTAAACAATAAACTTAATGGAGAATAAAGAAAGAAATATCAAGGATACATACTATTAAATACCAATGTCATTACATTATTACTATCATTACGTCCTAACTGTAATGCCATCAGTAAATTACAAGGTAAAACACTAGACTACAGATGTCCTGTTAATGCAGCTGAAAACCAATTCTCCCAAAGAAGCTCTGCATGTGTGGTCTAACTTTTGTAATAGCTAAAGCAAAAACTGAGTGGGTGTTGAGAAGTAGCAGGCTGATATTTGTAAGGTAACAAGTTATAAGTGCCTAAAGGTCACCATTTCCTTATATTAACTCATATATTACCTGAGTAGATACCTTAATCAGCTTTGATCTGAAGGTGTTCACTATATTGTTGGTTAAAAACGCATAAGATGTGAGGAGCTAGACAAAATAAATTTAAAAAAGAGTACCGATGTGAAATACTCTAGACTGCATAAACAAAAGCTGTGCAAAAGTCTTGCACCACACCTCATTTCTTTATATTTTCCTTCCAAGGAGCCAGACTTTCTTGGAATTTTTTAAGTGGTCTTGAACAAGAGTTTAAGACTTTCTGAAGGTCTTCCAAAGATTTTCTTTGGAAATTGGCAGCTTTTCAGTCAGTTCCTTGAACCTGACCATTTTCATATGAATGTTTTTTTTGGGGTGGGGTTAAGCCACATTAACACTGACTTGTGAATCATTCAAGCATAAAAAGAGTCACCTAACACAAGGGATGAACCAGTGTTGTGTCTATACATAACAGACAAATTAGCAAAGAACCAATTTTAAATTGTGTCTTTAGGCCATTTGTTACTAGCAGCCTGTCACAAAACCACATCATTTGCTCACATTTCTTTATGGGATTCTACAAAAAATGGCTAAGATAATAAAATATAGTGTGACATGCATAAAATAGCATTTTTGCACCACCAAGGTGATTTTCAAAGTGCTATTAGTCAAAAACTTGGCATGTCTCGGCATAGTGTGCAGCAAGTCCTTAAAATGTGAGGAAATGGGACAAGTGGAGGCCAAATGAAGAAGTGATAGGCCTACAAGACTAGCTAAACCATCTACAGCAGAAGAACAATATCTGAAAGTCATGTGCTTAAGAAACAGGTAAAAACCCAGGAAAGACCTGACACAGGACGAGAGATGCATCTGGTCCTTCAGTCAATCCAGTTAATTAATTCGGTCAAAATAACTGATACTGTTTGTCAAAGTCTCATCAGAAATCAGAAATGGTGTCTGTGGAAGGGTGGCTGTCAATAAGCCATTCCTAAGGGAGGGAAACAGGGAGGAAAGGTTGAGGCATGCCAAATCACACATGAAGTGAAGTAAAAATCAGCAGCAACATATCTTGCCCAGACCTCAATATTAACGAAGCAGAGTGGGATCAGAAATAAAACAAAAGACAGCCAACATCCAAAGAATGTCCTTCAAGAAGGTTTGAGAACTATTCCTGAAGTCTACTTAAAGTAATGACAAGAAAGCTTGTCTAAAAGAGTTTTTTGTGTTGAAGAATAAAGGTGTTTGTACTAAATACTGACTTTCAAGCTCATTAGAATTGTATAAACTCTGTTTTTTGCCTTATGTACTATTTTTCCATTTATGTTTGCACATGTTTCAAAAAATCATTCCACCAGTATCTTACTCTCCTAGCAAAATATAAAGAGAGATGACTCAAAACTTTTGCACAGACTGTACAATATGACAGAAAAAAACAGAGATCATTAAAACAATATTTCAGCTAAAAAAAGAAAGAGTTGCTGTCATTGGCTGAAAATAATTAATGAAATCCTTAAAGTCCATCCACATAAAAAAGGATACCCGTTTAGATCACTTTATACTTACCGTGCACTTATCGCACTGTCGTCCAACCACATTTTCTTTACACTGGCACTTTCCAGTCTCCTGGTCACAGACCTCAGATAGAGAACCATTAGTATGGCACAGGCATGCTGCAGGGAAGGAGAATAGAGGAGAGAGTGAGAACAAGCATATTTAACAATAACACAGGTTCTGAGTGTTTACTTCACAGAACAGTGGGTCGGATAAGAGCTCAGATCCTGCTTAAGGTCTTCTTCAGGATTAACTCTTGACATCCACTTTAATTTCCTGCTCACTTCACCTTTGAGAAAATCTTCTATTGCCAAAATACTTTCTTCAGTCTAGGTGGGTGACTGAGTTTTGCCTGTGTGAATTTTTTTGTTACATAAGTGGAAAAGAAAAAACGATAAATCAAGTAACAGGAAAATAGAAACAGATTATGAGCCCTTAATATGACAAACCTCTAATCATCTTCAATGCTTTTTTTTCCCTTTTAAACCAAATACTGAGAACAATACATTACTGTAGGTCTTCAAAGTAATAGATATGCAACACTGATTATACTGTACACAAAACTAACAAAAAAAATCAGCTGAATGACAAAAAATTACACTTCATACAGTTATAACTGCAGCTATTTGGGGACCTCTTAAGTGCAAGAAATAAAAAGTACAAAGTATAATCATAATTTCAACCTGACAGTGAATACATGCAAAATCTTCACACCTGATATAGACACAATAAATGTCAAACACCAGTCCTCCTCGCAGTCAGAACAAAGATATGTGCCTCAACAACTCATGTACTGTATAGAATAAAACATTTCCCTGACAGATTAAAACCTAACCATAATTGCTGCGAAATAATTTCAACCATTCAGACAAAGCAGCATTCCACTTAAGCAGTAAACGTCTAAGAAAACCTAAGAAAACATGAAGCCAGTGTTAAACTTCCAAAATCTGCAGTTTCTTGAATGGCCACTTGAGGCTGGCTCCAAAAGTCAGTCAATCCCCACAGAATCCCATGTTGAAATGCCCAAAGTTACAGAAGGAAAAACAAAGATATGATAAACTGAGTACAAAAAAAGCTCATTTTCACCTTCATTACCAGTTTGACTTACAGGTGGATGCTGGCAGGAGCCACACATACGGTCTATGGATGTACTTTGCTAACCAAGCTTATTAGTGTTGGCAGATAACTAACACCACTCATTTGTCCAAACGTGATCACTTCAGGCTAAAAATAAACTAGACTGCTAACAAAGTGACACTTGAAAGAGAAAAAATCCTCAAAGTCACCTAGAACAGTACAGTACAGACACAACTCTGAATACAAAATCAATACAAAACATATACACATACCAATATATGACTCCCTATTAGTGTTCATTAGTGAACTAGTCACTATTTGTCATCACTTGCCTGAAATCTGACTGGTTGCAATTCATCTTTTCTGGATCAAGGCCATCAACAGACGCACCACATAAAATCCCACCTTCTATATGTGTCCTAGGATGGTAATGTGTGTATGTGTACCCATTTAGAATTACAAGGTATAACATCCATTTACAGTACATCAGTTCCAATAAGGCACAGTGTTAATGCTTATTCCAGATCTTGACGAGCCCCCAATATCGATATCAGCCGGGTCTCAAATCGTGTCACAAAAACCATAACTTCTGTCAAACAGCTATGACTGTTGCTTGCAGTCTGGAAGTCTGGAAGCTCTAGGACCAAAACTGAGATGAGGCTTCAAAGAGGCAGATTTTCAAACAGTTTTTTGTCTCTCAGATCCAGCTGTTGATCAAACCCTAATATATGATAGACCTTTATGGACCTTTGTGATGTGCATAGTATGATCTCACTGTGGTAAGCACTGGTGGAGAAAACAACAAATTTCTACATATTTCAAATCACTAATCTGCATCCAATATAGACAATAATTGCCAAATTGCTGAAGGTTGTGACCCAATATGTGTCTACAAAGAGTAGAATGATTTAATGACGATTTTCCAGATTACACAAGAAAATTCACCACGTCCACATTCTAAGATCAAGATGAAACGTGTTCAGTCCTTACATACTGCCAGCCTATACATCGTCACACAAATTAAATTAAATTAATTGAGATGTTTGTGAAATGCAAATTTTTAAAATTTCGCCCCATGAAAAAGATTTGTAATTGATTGATTGATTGATAAAACGTTATTATCCCAAAGGAAATTCATTTTGTACGGCCAAGCAAATATATAAACAAATAAACATACATATAGTCGTGGAAAAAAATTCACCTTGACCCAATTTTGACGAAAATCAAATCAGTCCTAGGGTGACTGAATATTTTAGATTATCATACCTTATATCATATCTTTCTCATAATCTTTCTCATATCTTAATGCATAATATTTCTAGCATTATTCAAAATTGTATGTCGTGTAGTATTTATGCCCTCTGGATGGGTTACTTTTTTAAAAAAGCTCAAATTTGTTTCCACAACAGACGTTTAAAAACGTATTCTTTCTCCCTTTTTGCTAGATAATTAATGCACTTTATGTATTGAATATTTAATTATTTAACTTTATTTCAATTGTGTGTGCTTAAATAATCCCTACTGAGGTAAAGAAAAAAGGAATACCCACACCTGCCATTCAACTGCTTAGCAATACAATTAAAATCTTGAACATCACAGCTTCCATCTGGTAGATGGGCTGTCAGAAGCACCAGTGTAAACAAAAAACACACACATGCATGTAACTATATCCGCCTTTAAAGGAAATTAGTAGCACACATCATACTGCACAGACGACGTGGGTAGTTGTAGTTTGTTTTACCTTTTGTCATTCTCTCCTCTTAAATGCAGAAGGGACAGAAGGACAGACACAACTGTGGGATGGGAAAATGAGGGTGGGGCGGGGTGTTGCAACAGATGTCCACACACACACACACACACACACACACACACACACACACACACAGGAAAACACACATACAATGCAAAACAGATATTACAGACAAGCACACATTCCATTTCACACATACACACCTGCTCAACTGCACACACGCAGATGCAAATACTGTACACACACGCCTGATTAAACACAGCAGAAAACATGCACATATACGCTCTGTTTCACACTCTCTCTCACACAGTGTCTCACCTCCCCAGCTTCACCCTTGGGGGACCATCTGGACTCTGTTCTGTCAGTTGCTACTATGCAGGCCTTGTTGTGAGATAAAATACTACTCGTGGTTTTTTTTTTTTTTCCACTTTCAGTGTTCAAAAAGCAAAGATATGTTTATCGAACTAAATTAGTTGAGTTATTCAGCAATCATCAATCTGTCAGACTAACTGGTAGTAGTTATTGTGCATCTGTCATGGGAAGTGGTGTGTTTTTTACACTCCAAATTTCAGTGGCTGGTATTGAGAAATATGATATGTTGTCTCTAATGTTTTTATGCTTCAGGTGGGCAGAGGTTTATTTTCTTTCTACACAATCATGCACCATAATGTGCATATGTGGTCTCATGTATAAAGATGTTTTCCAGTTCTAATAAATCCTTTAAACATCCGCGTGTTATTCTGGACTTGTCTTTGTCCTTAATGAGCATTGCAGTTCTCTCATCTGGGCTCTTCTAGAGAGAGGGGCCACATTACTAATTATCTCCATTTGTAGAGAGCAAAGTCAAAATTTTTGAGTTATTTAGTTGTCAAAATAACTAACAATTACCTCCAATCCAGGTTCATTTACAAAGTTAGAAAACCTTAGTTTATTTAGTATATATTGTTATTAATCATTAATAACATTATTCAGTCATTATTCAGTTATTAGTAAACATACACTGCTTGTTCACAATTGCAACTAAAATGCACTATATTTTCAGATTTATTCACAAATACACAAATACAGATGATTCCAAAGCATTTACCTTACTTTAAATTAATTTTAAAATAAATGAACACTCAAGATAAAGAAATAACAATAAAATAAATATAAATGGGAATTTTCTGTCATACCTGTACCTATGTACGAGAACCTGACAGAGAGCTGGAATAGTGCGGAATTTATGTACTTAAATGGGCATTACATGTTTTATATGCAATGCTGTGCAAATGTTTTAGGCCCTTTATGTTTAGATTCTTATACATGAAAAATTCTACCCAGAGCACAAAGGATGTCTTTTTGATTGTTAAAATAAAACAGGACTATAAAACACTATAAAATACCCATATTATTATTTCCGTTAGAGGTTTGGAGAATATTACACTACTACACATAACATGCATTTGGAGGTTACAAACCCATGTTTTTTGAATTCACCAGGAACACTTAAAAGCATCAAAGTCACCTGCATCAGAGCTATACCAAGCATCTGTTTTAGATGATTATCTGGTTGACATTTCTACCTGTATTTATCTAAATGATGTCCACTGAATATAAATCCTGCTTTCCAGCCGGGCCCTGCTTACTCTTCATGGTACAATACAGTAGCAGCCCTGTGCAAGCACTACTTTATAGGGACTACTGAGCACATAAAATGACGGATTCTGGGCTTAAGCTGTTTGATGGTTTAAAAAAATTTTAAGAGAAGTCTTTCTCATTTCCCTTTCACATTCAGAGCTTAATATGCAGTTTAACTGGTGAAGCCACAAACCCCTTGAAAGAAATTCTATGAAGCCACAGTGGTCTCTACAGGTAATCACCAACACAGAAAGCACAGGTAGATATCTTTTTTTTTTTTTTTTTTTTTTTTTTTTAGCACTTCAT
>VUQH01026764.1:0-10278 GCA_015106775.1 Etroplus canarensis
CCCATCATTTCACTGCAGATCAGCATTACCAGGTATGTGCATCAAGCTGAAATCACCATTTGTGCAACAGAGTTTGGTAAATCTGACTTGGGTTAAAATTTTTTTAACATGGCTTTCATGGAATCCCAAATTAAGAATTCAAGTGTATTCTTAGAGTGTCTGGATTAGCGTCAGCTGAACGCAAGTCTGACACCTGCTGATGAAAAGCATGTGAAACTGATCTGGCATTTCCCCTTTAGAAGCAGGAACAGACTCATGGCATGAGAGCAAATTTCAACCACAATGAATGGTCAAAGTGGTGACTCATCAAGTAGCATTTCAACATGAACCAGTGACTCTGTAAACTGAAGTGGCATGTTCCTGATCTAGGTGAAATAAGTAGAAAGGCTCCGTGTGTGTGTGTGTGTGTGTGTGTGTACCTCAGCTTTGTGCCAGTTGAAGCAGTTGTGTTTGTAGTGCTTGACTGCAGCCTTGTAGCACTGATACTGGGAGAGCTCAGCTTTTTCGTTAAGAACCTCCTGAGCCTTGAGCTTATTGCCAGTGACTCTCTCGACCACTTCGCGCATAGAGTCAGCCATCATCTCCCTGATCTGTTCACACAAAGATTCACACACTGTTAAATGGGATTGGATATTCATTGTACGCCATCACTGGTTATCACTGTTAACACGCTGTGAAAAAAAAACATTACTCGGCTTCACTCTTTACCTTAAGGTGGGTGCTGATCTCCATTAGCAAGCCCCGCGCAACTCTGATGTCATTGGAAGCCATCATCTTCCTCTTGAGGATGGCCAGAGGAACATCAGGGCTTGGGGTCAGATCCGGATTTGTAACTGGGGGCAGGTTCATTGGAGGAGCAGGTGAGCCGTCTCCTTTGGAATTACCCTGAAACTCCCAAACTTTCATATGGGCCATAGTCTGAAGAGAAAAATGCCAAGTATTAAAACAGGAGGGAAAACAATTTTTTAAAATCACTCAGAGACATGCACACATTCTGCAAGTCATATCAGCTTAAAATAAAACAGTAATTCCTCGCACGTCTTGGGTCTAGAAAAGAGAAGCTCTTGTTCAAGTATTTGGTTCAGAGACAATGTACACAATTGACTCTCACCTTGTTTCCATACTGCTGAACGTGGCTTGTGTTTGTATGGGTCTTCACAATCTTGAACTGCTTCAGCAAAGTTTCTTTTTTTAGATCCTCCTGAAAGTACAAAATCAGAAGACAAGACATGAGAAACAAAAGGTTTCCAAAACAAAAGAGCACCATCATGTGCACATTCATTATGTTTGTTCCATACAATGACAGTTTGCGTGTTTTTATTTTCTTGTGGTTCAGATTTCCGTTCTCATTACTGCAACTCCACAGGTGCTGCTTACATATTCATGCAAATAACTCAGGTCTCATTCCCCTGGTTAAAAACAGTTCTGTTGTTGCATTTGGAGACATTTACCACTTCCTTTTCCTGCAAGTCTGACAAGATATTTGGAACAGTCAACAAACTTCACTGATTACAGAGTTGGAGAAGCTTTGATTTGGATTAAAAGTGAGCCAGCAATACAATGAAAAATTCTTACATAAAATTAATGCTACGCACAGTTGCACATGACAGTTTCAACAGGATGAAATATCTTAGTTTTTGCACGTGAAGTGTGTGGGAAATCAAGAGAAATTTAAATATCGGTTTTGTAGCTGAACGTCGTCGAGCTACAGAAAAGTTCTACAACCAGGACAAAGAAGGTAAAGGGATGAAATGGCTAGTATGGCTTTGACTGAAATTCATACAAATTTGCCCATCACCACATTTGAAGCTCAGTATGTACAGAGCTATGTCAGCCTTCTCCTTTTTCCAGTCTGACTGAAGATATGCTAACCAGCTGCTGGCTATAGACATTTCACAGAGATAACAACTCACTGTCAGAAAATTTGTTAAAATGTTGAGCTATTTCAAAACCACCATTTGGTGTATGAAATGTGAAGCACTCAACACAAGGTCATATTTTTCACAGTCCAAAAAACTTATGTGTTAATGTCACTGGTCAAGCTACTGTGACCTTCCGTGTCACCATATAAAACACAAACTAGAATGACATTTTTCCAATTTTATAATTATTCATTTCAGTTAAATAATTTAGAAGGTGTGATTTGGACGATAATGGGAAATGTCACTCACCATGTCAGAGTCCTCCATCCAGTTCACACTGTACCAGTCTCCCAGGTAGGTGTCCCTTGCTTCATCGTAGTAGCAGGCATAAGAGGACTCATGATCGTTGGCTGCTGTGGTGGCATACACTAAAAAACAGAGATTCTCATGTTATGCTATGAATACTGTCAGTTTTTGAGTAGACAGCCCTAAATGCCAGTCACTAATCTGCTTAGCAGCCACAAAAAAAAAAAAAAAGTATAAAGGTTGTAACTGAAGATCAAAACTTTGGCTGCATGAATGCAACTAAACAGCAAACAAATCCAAGAAAATAATACTTCTTTCACGTGTGGACTCAACAAAAACAGCCTGTCATTGAAAACAATAAAACCAGCACCTTGATCAATGTCATGTGCAGGTCCTGTTGCGTTTATCACATGATGTACTTGACACATTAACTATGCTCAGAAATGACCACAAGCTGGGATGCTGACCTCAGCATTCAAGAAGCAATTACAAAAGACTGAAAGTCTAAAACAGAAGTCCACAACCCACAGTGCTAACATCAGTCTAATCCAGATGAGAGAAAGGACATGAAAACCAAAAAAGGAGGAGTAATTCACATGATCCTAGACTGGTCTCTATTAGATAAAACAATGATTCAGGGCACAATGTCTACATCTGAAGCCAAGCAGCCACGAGGAAGTCAAGTTCAAGTTGAAGCAGCTTGTACTTGATGTTTTTCATTGATCCATGCTGATCCATGATCTTTTTACTGGGAAGAGATTCCAACAAGGTAAAGTTCAACTCACCATCAATGTCAGTAGGCAGCTTCTTCATCATTGACCCAGACTCGCACGCTTCAATGTAAAACACCATCTGTTTGGATGTGGGTTTCATAGCAGAAAAACAAACAGAAATGTTAAGGCCGGACACGTCAGCACAGCTACATCACATATCAGCTGAATTTTAGCTGGAATGTCAAACAGGCCATGCCTGCACATGGAGAGTAAACACTAAACTCATACTGCTGCATACCTTTTTGTATTTCTTGTTCTCATGCATGTATTTAATGGCTTCCTGGAGGTCTTCAACATGAAGCTGCAGGTGGACAGGGCACATTAACAGAAAACACCATGATACATTCGTGGTTCTTGCACAATGTGATGGGGAGTACTAAATACATAAACACTGACATACTCAGCAAACAATTAATTGCTTGTGTCTGGAAATCTGAATATTTAAGAACACCAAAAACAAGCTTGAGACTTTATAGTGATGCCAGTGACTATAAGGTTACACTTTACAATTGTAAGGTTACAATTGTAAATCTGTAACAATCCATCCAATTTTTGAAGATGGACTGGTAATTACACTATTGGTAAAAGCACTATTTATTACAAACCTAATTTACCCATTCACTCAGCACTTTTTTCTATGCCTTTATGCCCAGACGCCGATGGAAGCATCAGGAGAAATTTGGGGTTTGGTATCTTGCCAAATGACACTTCGACATATAGACTGGAAAAGCTGGGGATCAAATCACTAACCTTCCAGTTAGAAGCCAACCCGTTTTGCCTACTGAGAAACAGCTGCCCCATTTAATCAAACTCCACAGAGATCAAAGTCATTGTGGCAAAAAATGGCTCTTTGTGATTCTGGTGTGGCTTGTTGCAACATACATGAAGTGAAAAAAAAAGCTTCTCACCTCATCATCAGGAAATGCCAGTATACCAGGTGCCCCATGATCGGTGAAGTAGACAAACACATCATCATTGGGGCCACTGCCAATAAAATGTTAGAAGATAAAAAACGTGTTCAACCAGATTTGTTGGTGTTCACGTATCACGTGTCATTTCCTTGATAGGAGTGCCATTATTGTTTTTTTAAATCACTTGCCTCTTCAACACTTTTCCAGAGCCACCTTTGACCTTTGAGGCATCACCCTTCAGCACTGCGAGGAAGTTTTCTGGGGTCACATCCTGCAGTAACAGTCACACCCAGCTTTCAGCATGAAAATCTCTTTAATCAATCTGTTGGAATATAATCCAATTTGCACTGTTATACAAATTTTCACTGAATCACTCACTTGCCCGGTGTAGTCTTTAGGAACTCCCTTGTACACGTCGGTGCCGTTTGGTCTATTGATCAATATCCCGGGGGTGGGGTTCCTGTGGGGGGAGCACATGATTCAGACTCACAGAAGGAAGTACAAATGGCTGATAAAACACTTTCTGAGATGAAAGGGAAACAGATGGATCACAATGGTTCAGCAATCTGGTGTGACTATCAGAAAACAACTCCATCATTTTGTATGACAGCATTATTTCAGTAATTCATGGTCAATACACAAATTATCTTACAAAATTTTAAGAGTTTACAGAAATTTTAAGCTTGACATAAATTCTGATTTATATCGATAGACCATTATAAAATAAGAATATTATTGTGATAAGAATTTAATAATAAGCTCTACATGCAGGGTGTATGAAAAACTAGCTGCTCTCTTCTTTGTAATTTATTAACCAAAAAGCCAGTAGATCATTATAATGTCAGCTGTTCAAGAGCATGACAGGGATATAAAAATAAAAACGTCCTTGCTGCATAATTTTCGGGAACAACTCTGAGGGTGGAAATGGTTAAAACACAGCAGTAAAAACACATTCCCCCACCTACTACCAGTAACAACTTGCATAGTCATGTCTGTATGCAAGTTACCATCAAAAAAAAAAACAAAACACTTCTCTCACTGGAAAGCACTATCAAAAGTTATTAAAAGCTTGTGATTCACCTGAAAGATAATTTGAGTACCTGATTGGCCAACTTGGAGCAAAATTAATTAAATAACCAAAACTCATCACCTCCAGCTTTATGTTGTACATCTGCAAACTACAACTGCCAGATCTCCTTTCATTACCACTCCTTTGTCAGTTAGGCAACTCCAAGTCCACTTCTTCAGAAGCACCATAACTGATTCTTTGTGAATCCTTTAAGCGCAACTCATTTCTGCTTATGCTAAATGACGTACACCCAACACACCACAAAGACATGTGGCCTTTTGATTTGTATGAATTGAAAATATGCATATTTCCAGATTTGTGGCCCAGTGCAATGCCACCAGACTGTTTTGCATGAGACACACTAAAGATATTCAACCTACCATCACATGATACAGAAAGACAAGGCAACTTCTGAGAATCGAGAGGTTTGAAAAATGACCTTAACTGACCAATTCAATAAGTAAACTAATCATTCTGGCTCTTAAATTATGTGTAAAATAAATTCTACCCATCACTGGAATTAACAATCGAGTAGTCTGGTCTTGTAAAATAATAAATGTGAATGAATGATTATGTGACAAAGGGATGGAAAAAAAAAAAAGTCAAATATTTGTTGGTTTCAGCTTTATGATAAGATTTTCTTTATTTAACCGTTTTAGTAAACTGAAAATTTTGTGTTTTGGTAACTGACTTATTATTAGGCAAAACAAGCAATTTAGAGCAGCCATCTTAGACACTAAAAATGTGATGTCTTTCATTCACTGATTTGAAAAAAAAAAAAAATGCTCAAAAGATTAAATTCTATTAAAAATTGTCATTGGTAAGTACTCTTACAAATGGATGAAAGAATGGTAATACAACTTGTAATTAATGAAGCAAGCATGTGTTTACACCCCCGTAACTAGGCATTTGAATTAAATGCATCAGAACCTGCAAAACAGTAACTTCTTCACTTAAACTAAAGACTGTATGAACTTTATCACACTAAAGAAAAGTAGTCAATATGACTGACACATTTACATTTTAAAGTCAAGAACTACTAAAACTAAGATGTGGATCCTTAAACACTGTGCTACAAAGCTGGACTTGTGCTTATCCAGGTAACTTCAGGGTTTTCAGTACTACAATGGAAGTTCAATTTTACAAGAGTAACTGATACTGCAAACCTAACCCGCTCTGGAGCTGGTTGTGCCCTAGATTAGGGATCAAAAGATATGAAGTCCTCACCTCCTCTCTGGAAACCAGCATCATTGATCCCTCAAACCACTGTGCATACAGTGTGAGGATATGTTTTCTTAACAGCATCAAAAGTCACTGAGCATTACTAATAAATACAGATTCTAGAAGTTTTGATCCCCCAACGTCACCAATGTTAGGTTAAGTGAAGCCAGACAATGGAAAGTTAGCCTGTGTATGTTGAACTTGCTTTGTAGTACAGAGCTCTGGGAAAGAAACAGTATGCAACACAAACATCCACTGAGCAAAACCAAAAAAGCCAACTTACTCCTCAGCATCAGCCAAGTCATCGTACATCATAACCACAATCTGCTCATCGGGGATGCCATTCCTGTGGACAATCTGGTAGGCATGGCAAGCATCAGCCTGAGCAAAGGAAGAGAGCAGATATTACAGAAGCCAGCTCCACTTTATCACAGTCAGGTAACCAGATTAACCTCTTTCGTGGGACTGCACAGCATTTTTATCCCTTGTTCCCCTGTCTCACATACTGACTGACTAGTTTTCAAATGTCAAGACTGTAAGACATTTTTCTGAAGTCTTGCCTTTATTGAGCAGCTATGAAGAAAGGCCGTCATCATGGTCTCCTGCTGGTTAATATGACACCATCTCATCTTCTGCCTACACTACACCCAAGGTCATGAATTGCAAGTCACCACAGAGTCAAAAGCTCTGACAATTTTCAAGGAATATGAAGAAAACTCCCACAAATGTACCTCTGGCTGCTCCCTTGTGTTCTCCTTAAGGGGGTCACCACAGCAGATTAATCCATATTGGTGATTTGGCAGAGGTTTTACGCCAGATGCCCTTCCTGGCGCAACTCTCCACGGTGAGAGGGGCTTGTGTCCTCACCTGGAATCAAACCAGGGACCTTACGCTTATAAGGCGAAGGTCTAAACCACTACACTATGGGGACACTACAAATAAAAAGAATTGTTCCTACAATAAACTTGGAAGGGAGTTTTCTGAGGGCTTGTGTGATGTTTGAGAGTTAATTTTTAACCTGCAGCTCCAAAAGATGTAGACGGAATGCGTCACCACTGAAACCCAGACGATTACTAGACAAAACTAATGAAAGAACAGCAGTTCAAACCAAGGTTATTATGGTTGACTAAAACTACATGAGAAAAATAATTTTAGTTAACTTGAAATAAAAACTAACTAAAACGACATTGTGTGCTCACAAAACTAACTAAAATTAAATTTAACTAAAATGGATTAAATCTGGTCAGGCAGTCAGATGAGGCTTTGATGCATCGGTTTATTGACACTCAAGGTGTCTACATAATTGTGACTCATCTGCCTTCAAAGTGTGGAATTTTTGATCTAAACATTTTAAATCTTCCCCTGACAAACACATCCATATTATCATAATTTTTTAAAAAACTTAAAACTAACACCAAAACTAATAAAACAAAACATACTCAAAGAATAAAAACTAAACTAAAATGAGCAAACCCACTGAGGAAACTAAACAGAATTCAAAACAAAATAAAAACTAATTGGAAATTACAAAAACATTAATAACTGGTTCAAATGGTTTCTAGGATCTACATGAGAGATGGAACAATAAACTTGGGCTTTCGTTTATGCCCGTTACAGTTACTCAGTGAAGGAAAATAAGATGTCCTTCACAGACAACTAAGAATTAGCCATGTGTCCCACATTGTCCCACTCTTTGTTGGGATCTTGCCACCCTAGTGTCCGCAGCAGGAGGAACACTGGGAAAGCATGCACTGTGAAGGGGAAGTTGTTTATCAGATATTGAAGTGGCGCTTATCAACAACCACTGCGCTTTACAAACGAAAACTCATGAATCACGCAGTTTGTCCCGCCTCTCACCTGGTGCCTGTAGTTGTACCAGCCGTTAGAACCGGCCACGATGACCACCCAGTTTTTTCCAGCGCCTCCGTCCTGGGAGGGAAACCCAAGCACCAGCCCGGTGCTCAGGCCCAGCAGGGCGAACAGGACGAACCGACGCATTTCCTCGCCTTCTGTGGGATTCCTGGATGGATGACAGGTGGGAAAAAAGCCCTTCTAGTTTCTTTCTGTTCGAGAAAATTATATATTTACCGGCTGGGACGCCAACAGACAGTCACAAACAAAAACAAGCAAGCTGTCCCATCTGATAATTATGGGAGGCGGCTAAGTCAGGAGCAGCACAACAAGCTAAACAAAACACGGGCTTTTCACAGGCTCGCGGTGCGTTAAAGTTAACGAGACATACTCGCCAGCGCCAGCGGACTTAAACAAAGACAAAGACAAGTTTTATTACCTTTTCTGGGCGCGGCACAGAGAGGTAGGGAGCAGCTGCGGGTCGGCAGGTATGCTGAGCCGCTCCACGCTTATATTTGACGTCGGGAAAAAAACGGTTCGTGCCAGTCTTCCACAGCAGCCAATCAGAGCGCTCGGGGGCGTGATCACAGTCATGTGATTCACTCATGTGCTTGCAGGGATAAAGGTAGAAACCAGAAAACACAAGACCTCACCATCATGTGACAGCTTATTTCATTTTATATAGAGTAATAAGGATATAATCAAAAATCAATGCACCTGCTAATCACAAGTTTCACTTTATATTCACTTTATATTTACTGACTGAATGACCCTGGTTGGTGACTGCTTCTCCTTCAAAGTGCTCACATTATGCTCATTTCAGTTTTATGTAATTTTATTGATATGGTGCCAATTCATAACAAACGTTGCTTCAAGGCGTGACCCTTCAGTGTTGGAGAGAGAGCCCCAACAATCAGACGATTCCATCTGAATAAGCACTTTTTATTCAGAGTACTTCATTAATCCCAGGGGGGAAATTACTCAGAGACAGTGGGAAGGAAGAGCTCCTTTTTAACAGGAAGTGACCTCCAGCAGAACCAGGCTCAGAGAGGGGCAGCAGAACCAGGCTCAAAGAGGGGCAGCTATCTGCCTCAACAAGTTGGGGGTGAGGGGAAAGAGAAGAGAGAAAGGAGAGCAAAGAGAGATGTAGGCTATGGGAGAGAGAAGATAACATTCAATGACATGCAGCAGTAACAAATAAATGCATGGGGAGTGAAAAGAAGTGGGTAGAGAAGAAATGCTCAGCGCATCATAAGAGGTTCCCCAGTAGGATAAGCCTGTTGTAGCATAACTAAGCCCTAACTATAAACTTTATCATAAAGGAAAGTTTTAAGCCTGATCTCAGTGGTACTGTCTCCTTAATACAAACTGGGAGCTGGTTTCACAGGAGAGGCGCCTGATAGCTGAAGGCTCTGCCTCCCATTTTAAAAACTTTAGGAACCACAAGTAGGCCTGCACTCTGCGAGTGAAGTGCTCTATTGGGAAAATATGGTACAATGAGGTCTTTAGCAGGAGGCGGGCCCTGATTGTTCAAGACTTTGTATGCAAGAAGAAGGATTTACTTCTAGTCCCTGTCAGTACTTTGGATCAACTGAAGGTTTTAGGGAGCTTAAGCATATTCAGATAGCAGTAAATAGGCTGCTCCCTTGTATTTTCCCAAGGGCTCACCACAGCAGATTAATCTACATCAGTAATTTGGCAGACACCCTTCTTGACACAACCCTTCATGGTGAGAGGGGCTTGTGTACCCACCTGGAATTGAAACAGGAACCACTATACCACAGGGATGATGGAACAGCCAGATAGCAATGAACTACAATAATCAAGCCCTGAAGTAATAAATGAATGAAATACTTTTTCAGCATCACTCTGAGACAGGATGTTTCTAGTTTGGGCACTATTGTGGAGGTGAAAGAAGGAAGTCCTACATGTTTGTTTAATGTGAGCATTACAGGACATATCCTGTAAAAAATGATTCCAAGATTCCTCACAGTGTCACTGCAGGCCAAAGTAATGCCATGCAGTGTAAGTATGTGGTTACAGTGTTCATGAGGTTTTAAGGGCCAAATACAATAACCTCAGTTTTGTCTGAATTTAAAAGTAAAAAATTTCTGGCCATCCAGGTCTTTATGTCTTCAGGACATGCCTGTAATTTAACTAATTTATTTATGTCATCTGGCTTCATAGATAAATGTAGCTGTGTATCATCTGCATAGCAGTGAAAATGTATGCAGTGTTTTCTAATAATATTGCTTAAGGGAAGTATGTATAATGTAAAGAGTATT
>VUQH01026766.1:393-12566 GCA_015106775.1 Etroplus canarensis
GCACTTGGTGACTGTGGGAAGGAAGAACTCCTTTTTAACTGGAAGAGACCTCCGACAGAATCAGGCTCAGGGAGGGGCAGCCATCTGCCTCGACCGGTTTGGGGTGAGGGGAGAGAGAAGAAAGGATCAACCACTGATGAGAAACCTGATCCCTTTCTTTCTGTACTTCACACATTACAATAACCTGTAAGCTGTGATGAGCTAGATGAGCAACTACATCACCAATCTTCTGGTTTCTTTAGTCACAAGGTGTTGCACCTCGACTGACAACTGTCAACACAGAGTACGTCTGTAACGTCTCGAGGCCCCGCAGAGGGAGAACGTTCAGGTGGAACAACCTGAACTGAGCTTTTCCAAGGCAGTCTTCCCTCACCATCTGCTGTGTTCGGCAGATTCTTCTCTGCCGAACACTAAGACGGTGAGAGGTCAAATTAAGAAAGTTTGCTTTCTGAGCAAATAATACCAGCTGTTAAAGTGACACTAACAATATATGTACCATTAAAGACTAATATTCAAAAAAGAGAATTGTATCTCCACATCCTGACTAGTTTATTAAGACGTCTTAATAAACTCTGGAGGCGCCGTTCGGTCTGGAGGAGCACACCAAGCTGATCTTGAAGGGGAGATCAGCCACGTTTAAATCAGATGTGTGTGGGGGTTTTTTTTTACATTTTTGCGAGTGGAATCCTGAAAATTTTTGATCACGCCTCAAATGACCCGTTAGCAGGACAGCGATGCCAAAAATGAAGCGAGTTAAGTTTTAAAAAGTCCCAAAAATATAGTTTCAGTTTTTTGTTGTTGTTGATTTTGCTGCAAGTAACACAATCCATAAAAAACATTTCTGCCACCTTTACTTTTTTAATTAAGCAATTTTTATATGTCTTTTGATGAAAATGTAACATTTTATTCACACTTGATTAATCCTTTTCATATTCAGGTTTTTTCTACGCAACTTTATATTCGAAGCGCAAAGGCTGACGTGCAGTTTGTGACAAAACTCAGGTTTGACGCACAGTTTAAAGGTGGAAGTGTATCAGGACCTCAGACACACTGCAGACTCACACAGCATATTTATATGATGACAGCAGACTCCAGTGTTTGCCCAGTAAACTGCTTAACATTTAACCCTGTTTAGTAAAGAATATCTAAAGTTTTCAGCATGTATTTAAGTTTGTTGTGAGATCTAAGCTTCACACAGGCTTCAGTGGAAACGCACACATAAAACGGACCTTGCTGAAACATTATGTATAGCTCCTTGACATTCATGTATATTTAAGATCTCTATTTTTCTAGATTTCTTTCTATATCCTGTAGAATTTAGTACGTTTTGTATGTTGGCATAAACCTGTTTTCTTATAAGTAAATATAAATCTTTTTTTTTCTTACTTGACAGCTCTGATAAGCTTTGAGACTGAGTGATGTCATCATCTTTACTGTGTGTGAATAACTTTCATTGAAAATAAAACTAATAAAAACATAGCTGGGTTTTTATCATTTTTGTTCAGTATACAGTTAATACACACACGTTGATGAGCGTGAATAATAAAGAGAACGCATGTGCTAGGGTACTGTGGTGAACCCTAATGAGAGCAGCTGAAAGAAGGAGAGAACATCATCTGAATAACCTTGATAGGAAACATCTTTCAGTTCCGTTCAGTTGGACTGTCTCCATCCATTGCAGGACGTACCCCTCCACTTCGTCGTTTGCCTTTCTTGTCCAGGTCTTTTCTTCCTTGGCAGTGATGTCATCTGCCCATCTCTTCTTTGGTCTTCCTTCGTCTTTTGGTTGTTAGGTGCCATTCTGTTGTGTGAATTGTCCACCTGTTATCCCTGAGTCTAGCTACATGTCCTGCCCATTTCCATTTAAGTGTTGCTATTGTTGTTGGCACATCCAGTAGTTTGGCCTTTTCTCATTTTGTTTGGGATCTTTTCTCTTAGAATTATGTTCGGCATTTTTCTTTCCATTAGCCTCTGTGTTTTCCTTAATCTGTCCATCATTCTCTTTGTTAGTGCCCATGTTTGAAATCCATATGTTAGGGTTGGTAATGTACTTTGAATACTTGTCTTTTCAAGTTTAGAGGCACTTCTTTATCTAAAAATATATCTCTAGTTTTTCCAAAACTTGTCCATGCTGCACTTATCCTGCACATGACTTCTTCATTTAATTTGTCCTAGGTATTTATAGCTTTCAACTTGTTTGATTTCTTCATTTACCTTGTTTAATTTATTTCTTTGTTCTTGGTTTGTCATAAATTTATGTTTTTTTAGTTCGATCTTCTGGATATTTTTATTGATCAGGTGTAGGTGATGTTCCATGTCTTCCAAATTTCCCTCTTGGTCCTCCTGAAGGTGGCAGTAATGAGCCGCAACGCGACCGCCAACCGCCCGGCTGCCGTGACACACCACAGAAGAAGAGTCGGAGCGGCGGCGCACTGATGGCAGCGCGGTTTGTGGGAAAGTGGCTGAAATTTTAAATAGTGTCCGCGTCAAAGGTTAGAAAGCGCTCGGTTGTAACCGGAGACCCTCCTGCAGGTCAGTGACGGCCTCTGTACACGGGCCGCAGCCCGCTGGCTCTCAACTGAAGCTAATGTTAGCTGTGCGAGTTAGCCTCTGCTAGCCGCTCACGCTAACACACCGGCGGCTCCGCGGCTCCGGTATCATCCTCCTCCTCCTCCTCCTCCTCCTCCTCCAGCGGACACAGCGCCTCAGTTTGCTGCGAGCTGACCGAGAAGCCCCTCCGTGCCGGGATCCAGAAGAAGAGGCGACCGTCAGACTCCCCAATGGCCGCTCCGACGTTACAGCAGCCCAGCTTCCTGCTGGTGAGTCTCCCGCGTCCTTCACCCGAGCTGGTCCCCGGGGGACAGCAGAATAACCCGCTGTCTGCTCTGTCGTTCCAGGCCAACCTGAAAGCGGATTCCAGCACCAAACCTCTGCTGCAGCGGTGCCAGGATCTGGTGAAGATCATAGATGAATACCCTGCAAAGGTAGCTGCTTTATTTACATTTTATGAAAAGGATCATTAGTTTATTTTATCATTTTACAGGAAATAGTCCAGATTTCTGAGGTGAAATGAACATTTTTCAACAAAAACTGTAATAAATAAAAAACCAAACAGCGGTGCATGCCTATGTATTCACCTCACTTTGCTGTGAAGTCTTTAAGACCTGGTGTGACTGTTTACCTGTGGGTACAGTAGTCACAGCTCTTCTTGTTACACTTAAACCTTTTATCATTCAGTCCCATTTTCACTCATGATGTAGGTGTTCACATAGATCACTTAAATTATCTGTTACATCATTTGTACTTAACTTACTTTATCTGTTCATTGTTGGTAGGGACGATTGTTGCCAGGTCTTCATCTGTTTTGTAGTTGTAGTGCACAGGTAAAGGGTCAGTGATATTATGGTATTGCTTCCATAGTCTGTAGTCGGGCCTTAAAACACCCGAGGGACGGGGCCTGGACCACTTCTTCTGGGAGTGCGTTCTATTTGTTGACCACTCTTTGACTGAAGAAGTGGCTTCTGTAGCTTCAGACTGTGCCCTCTGAGTCCCGTGTTTCTTCTCATGCTTGAAAATGGAATCCATCGAGTACTTGTTGCGCGTGAGCACTCGATCATATCGCCCCACTCTCTCCGGTAGTACATCAACTGTAAGTGCAGTCTTTGCTCATTGGAGAGATCCTTGAGCTCGGGAACCATCTTGCTCACTCTATGCTGGACACCCTCTGTGAGTTTGCAGTCCTTGTTAAAACGGGGGTATGCTATGGGGTGGCCGAATTTGAGAAGGGGACGGACTAGAGACTTGTACAAGGCATTCAGTGTCTTTGAGATAGGTTTACAAGCGCCTGTACGAAGTATTTGAAAGTAAAAATTCCTGAAGAAGAAGAAAGCGTGACGTCACACGCAGCACACTGAGATCTGTGGCTTAAAGATTGCTGTGGACCAGCAGGACCCATCCAACCTGAAGGAGCTGGAGACGTTTAGCTTTGAAGAATGGACAAAATTCCCAGAGACTCATAGAGACGGACTCTAAGAGACCTACAGCTGTAACTCCTGCAGAAGGAGGAGCTACAAAGTACTGACTTCAGGGGTGAATGCATACACACACACACACCACTTTAGGGTTTTAATTTCACTTCACCAATTTGGACTGTTTTATTTTTAAAAAGAATCCATTTCAGTTACAGGTTGTAATGGAAAAAAACAGGAAAAAAGCAAAGTGGGTGAATACTTTTGCAGGCCAGTGTACCATCACTAAGGTCACTTGGTGTCTGAGTTTCACAGTGAGTGAAACTGATTCCTATAAAAAGGATTTGCACTCTGCACTGCAGTTTGCTTATCAGAGGAGGTGCAGATAGTTCCAAGATAACTGAATGCTTTCTAACCGTCCACTTTCACTTCCAGTCAGATAATCAGAATACTTTATTAATCCCGGGGGTGTGCTTAGCATAATAATTTGTTTCATTTAACTCGAAATCGATCACAGTATAAATTAAATCATTATTTCTGCCGTGCTTAAATATTTCTTTTTACTCTGTAGTGAGATGGGAAGATGAAGGATTAATTTCAGTTTAAATATTATTTATTTTCTGTCAGTTCTGAACGTTCTGCATGTAGAATGTACCGTGATAAACGCCTGTTGATCTGTATCTGACACGGCATTTGTTCCTCTGTTTTTTCCTTCCATTGGCGCAGTCCTGATAACAGCTGGAAATCATACAAACAAGCTTCTGTTGCTAAATCCAGATGTTTTGCATATTTTACTTCCATCTGTACTTTTTGTGTCATGTTGGTCAGTGGTCAGACGTTTCTTGCTGCATTCTTATTGGACAAAAGTAATGGGCTGCTTAAATATCACTCTTATAAGAACTTTTCTGACTTCCCACTCTAAATCAGAGGCATTAATATGGAGTTGGTCCCTTTGCAGCTAGAACAGCTTCCACTCTTCTGGGAAGGCTTTCTACAACATGTTGGAGTGTCTGTGGGAAATTTTACCCATTCATCCAGAAGATCATTCGTGAGGTCAGACACTGATGTTGGATGAGAGGGTCTGGCTCACAGTCTGTTCTAGTTCATCCCAAAGATGTTGGATGGGGTTGAGATCAGGGCTCTGTGTGGGCCAGTCGAGTTGTTCCACACCAAACTCATAAACCGTACCTTTATGGAGCTTGGTTGGTTCACTGGAACAGAAAAGGACCTTCCCCAAACTGTTCCCACAAAGTTGGAAGCATAGAATTGTCCAAAATGTCTTGGTAAGATGAAACATTAAAATTCTCTTCACCAGAATGGCTCCGTGTGTTCTGGCCCTATAGACATCTGTGCACCAGAATAGAGCAGACTGAATCATTGTGTCCCTGGGCATGTGAGGGGTCTGTGTGAACAGATGTGGGTGTTTCAGGGAGTCACATAAAGGCTGAGTATTGTATAGCAGCGTGTAGGCTGGACTGTAGTCAGCAGTCTGCAGTGAAATGGGGGCAGATTCAGGGAGTAAACACACCAATGTTGCTGCATGGAGAAAAGGTGCCTTGATTTGTCTGCTCAGAGATTGGTGGCTTTCTCAGCAAGGTTTTTCCTGGCCTTTGGTTGGTAACTAGCCACCAGAGTAAAATTTGTACTCATATAGTTAATGACATTGACTGTAGAAACGGAATCGTTTATAGACTTGCAGAATTAATGAATGCTATCAGCAGGATGCAGAAATGTTTGGTCCAAAACATCTCAGTATTTAGTTTTTGAAATTGAAAATTAATTAACCAGGAGACTGTTGTATCAACTGGACCCGGAGTCCATTAGATGAAGATGAGGAAAAGACTAAACAGTGCCTGAAGCACCTGGAAATGATCACCACGGGAACCAACTCCCAAACAGTTAGGGATCTAGATGCAGGCACCAAGACCATCAAGGTTACTGGCTGATGATGGTGAGCATTAGTGATGGGAATTTCGGCTCTTTTGTCTCAGCTCACCAAGAAGAGCCGGCTGTTACATCATGCTGCCTCATGTTACAACTCTACGCAGAGCCTACGGCATCGTGGGCTGCGCGTAGAGTCACCGCCGAAGTATAAACGAAGCTTGAGCCGTTTGTCGCAGCAGGTAACGGTCGGTGGTTCTGGCACGTTTGTTCTTCCTGTAGGAGCTGCACTCAATCTTTCCCTGGCTGGTGGAGAGCGTGTTTGGCAGCCTGGACGGCGTCATCGCTGGCTGGAACCTGCGATTCCTTCATTCACGGAGCAACGAGTACAACATCGCAATGGAATTCCTGAACCCCAGGTAGTTTCAGGATTTGTGTGCAACCATACAGCATCAGCTGGTACATGGAGTCATTGTGCGTCTCTTTCTCGTGTGCTTTTCAGTGGCCCGATGATGAAGCTCGTCTATAAACTTCAAGCAGAAGAGTACAAATATGAAATACCTGTCAATTATCTCCCGGTAAGTTTAAGAATTTTAGTTTAAGGCCTTTTTATGTACTTGCTTGCTACTAATTCTCCCCTTGGTGTATTTAAGGGTCCTGTGAAGGCCTGCATCCAGGAAGGCGTTCTCCCAGACTGCCCGCTGTTCCACAATAAGCTGCAGTTCCCCCTGTCTGGTCTCCTGACTTTGAACATTGCTTTCAGTATCCTTCACAGTGCAAATACTAATCAATCTGGGTTTTCTTAGTACAGTTGTTATAGGATTGTGCTTGAGGAACATTACACAAACAAAGCCACATGGACGCCTCTTCCTTTGTCTCAGAAAACAGCTGGCGTCCCCTGTGCTGAAGGGTGGAGTCTTTGCTGCAGGGGCCCCGAAACATCTCCTACGCGTCCCCCTCACTCTTGCTGCTTTCCTGTCTACTCTACACTGTCCTGTCAGAATAAAATGACTGAAATCAATCTTTAAGAGCCTGTTTAATGTAAAAGGAAAAAGCCACAGGTGTTCAGTTTGTTATGTGTGGTCTCAAACTTTCAGCTGTGTGACTGGTTCACAGTAGAGAAGTAAAGGCAGAAGAAGGAAGAAACTTTACATTGTCATTCTATTTTATTCCTTAACCACCTTCAGATCCATTTGAGTTCTTCATGTTCAGTTTTGCCTACTGTCTCATCACACCAAAGGTGAGTTTATATATATTTGCATTTGGCCTTAGTGAGATTCATTTTGTGTGTGGTACACTTTTTGTTGTGAGAGCGAACGCTCTTCTAGTTTGATTTTTAGAGGTTTCGTGAGGTTTACTTGTGCAATTCTTGTGTGTGTATGTGTGTATTTTCTTTCTTTATTTCAGAAATAATGTAAAACATGTACAATTTTATGAATGACATTAAAATCAGGGTAACATATAAAAGTGAGACAACACTTGTTTCCAATGTGGTCCTTATATGTAACAGTGTGGAATTGGGTCCGCGGCATCGGCTGATGATGCCAGGGTCGCAGGTCCTGCGCGAGGATGACACGGGTAGATGGGATACTAGCTGGTGGCAGTAATGCACTATTTTGTTGTTTGCCAACTGCCAATAAAATTTACAAGAAGAAGAACAAGAAGGAAAAGTGCAGTACCTACTACATACAGTACTATATCCTGCTAGGCTATTATTTTATTGATTTATTTTTTTGCAACATTTTTGCATCTCTATAAGGTGTTATATTTTTTTCTCAGGTTATTTTGTACAGTGTTTATTTCTTGAGAATATTTTCTTATTTCTTGCTTGGTGTACCATCATTATGCAAATCAATGCACTGAAATTTTGCCCACATGTCTCCTTTTAGTGTAAATGAATGAGAATGAAGTTTTGAATCTGGAGTCTGTTTGAGAGAATAATCTGGTGTAAATATTGCAGCTGGCTGTTCTCCCAGGAGTCGGTTTCTAACGCTGAAAACTAATCATTCGTCTCCAATGATTTCAGAACTACCCTCCAGGCCAACATGGGAGCTCCACAGACAGCGCCTACTTTGTGCTGGTGGACACTTACCTCAAGTATTTCCTCCCCACTGAAGGAAGTGTTCCTCCGTCTCCTTTCTCTGACTCCAGAGGCTCTGTTACTGCTCCTTCACCAAGGTGCTCATGACGAGAACAATTCAGAAATGTTAGGAAGGAACCCAGAATGGGAGAAACGTTTAGCATGCTGTCAAAAGCTTTGAAGTGTGACTCTGCTTTTGTGGTAATTCAACAGATCTTCCAGTGTTTCTTTTGCTGGTTATGGTGTTCATAGCCCCAGTCTCCTGAAACATCACATATTCCATCAGCCCTCAGTGAACGCAGACCCCGCAGCCCAGGAAATCTGGAGGTCTGAAACACTGTTACAGGTGGGAAACACATGCAGTCAAATGTTACCCACTCCGAAGTGTTTTAGAAAATGTTCACTGTGGATTAAACTGCCTATCTGTTGCCAAAGCCCAGTATCCATGTAACAACCTGAAACGACACAGTGTAATCAGTAAGCTTCAGGAAGCAGCCTGTGAAAAAAGAGACGCTACCTAATTTAAATTTCACCGATCTGGATCTCTTCCTGTGTGTCAGAACAGTGATTTTTATTTTTTCAGCCTGATTTTAATTTTGGAGAAGTGGATTAGGTCTGAGGAGGTAAACCTTGCAAGAATGTTAGGTGATGATGATGATGCTCATGTTGTTTTCCTCTATGCTGCGCAGTTTAGAGCAGTGACTGCAGAAAACAGACATTTTACTCTGATGTTTCTCCATCGGAGTCTTTGGGTTGTTACAGTAGTCTCGCCGTGACAGATCAAATTATGATAAACAACCTATGACTGTCCAAAAACTGCCAGCGCACTCCTGGTTGCGCTCCTCATGCGATGCAGAGCTCGGCTTTGAAAACTTTCTCAGACCCCGCTGTCTTCGCCAGCGACGACCCTCTGCTCGGAAGTTGGTCAGCTTGAAGCAGAAGTCGATGTTTGCCCTCAGCTGATATGTTAGGATCTTGCTGAAACCACCAGTAGTCAAAGCGGAGCTTCCAGGAATTGATGGCGAGCTGAAAGTGGTCCAGACGTGCAGCTTGTTCTAAGCTTGCTGCCTCACATAAAAGGATTTTAGAGGTTGTTAATAGACGTATTATTGGGTGGATGTGTTCACGTGTGTAATTTCACTTTTTTCAGATGTTTGTGGAGATCTGGCTCCATCACTACTCCTTGGAGATGTACCAGAAGCTTCAGTCTCCTCAGGTAAAGGTAAGCTGTGTATTCCCTCCCCCAGCACACACTCCTGTCCCTCTCCTCTTGTCTCCTGCGCTGCAGCATCCCACGGCTGGCTGTTGCCTGGCTGACCACATCCCCTCCCTCTCACCTCTACCTTTTCCATCCCCCAGTCGGGTGAGAAAGCGGTGCAGGCCGGCAGCCCTGTGGTTGTCCATTTTGCCTGTCAGCCACCTTGGCACCTGACCAGCTGTTATAAAAATCACTGGTATGGGCTGAGTTTAAAGACACAGGAGGTACTTTAGCTGGTTAATGCTAATCATTTCGTCTGCTGGGCTGACCAGGGTGAAGTTGCCCTTAAAGATGATCATACACGGGTTTCGTGTTCCAGATGAGCCTTTTGCGTGGCGAAGGATCATGTTTGTCACTGCTGGACAGCTTCATCCTCGTCTCTGCGTGTTCACACGGCAAGCAGTTACTGAGCTGCAGCGCGGTCATTAAAACCTTTGCAACTTCTCGGCCGTGATCATGAGGAGAAATTAAGTGACGGACGTTTAAAATTCCCCTGAGCTGCTTGCCGTGTGAACCCACAGCAGGAACCCCTGCTTCACACCTGGAAGTGTGAGGGTTTTCTGGTTCGAGTCTTGATTCTAAATTAGAACTCTTGCATAAAGACATTAGGGCATGTTCTGGTAGTCGTGCTTTTGCTTCCTTCCACGTCCTTTGCATGGTGCATGTTCACTTCGCCATGTGTTTAGCGGGTATGTTCTCCTTGTAGTTGCATGTACAACACAAACAAAGTCTCTGTAAAGGCTGCGCAGGAAACTCTGGAGTCTGGGGTATAATTGGCCATTTTTGACTCCTTTTGATTTGACCTTTTATGCTCCACCTTTAAAAACTGTTCACTTCACCTTTTTTGGTGTCATTTTTTTCAGCACAGCCTTGCTTTATAAATTTACAGTTTTTTTTCTTTCATTTCGACAAACCATATTAACACAGTGGACCAAAATCACACCAAAACATAAAATCTGAACAGGAAAATGTTGGATTTTTTTACTCTGACAATCAAACATGTTTAATGAACCATTTTTATAATGAAAATATAAAGTGTAAAAGGAGCAGCCGGTGACACATATCATTTGAAAATAAAGGAAACATCAGATTTAGTTTTGCAGTCTGTTAAAAGGAATCACAGTGTGGCTTTATGCTGGTGTTCTCAGTGTGCGTGATGCGGCCCTGTAGTTCACAGCATGTGTTAGACCACCAGTTATTTTGATGCAGGGTCAGTATGATGCCAACATGTGCACGCCATTTCCTCAGTCCTGGTGTAGCAGTGCTGCTGTCTGCAGTTACTTCTAGGAATGGATGGTTCATTGTTGATTTGGCAGTCACGTTCTCTGGCTTACAAAACAGCAAGAACGCTAAAGAAGGCGAAGTTTTCTGGAGCTTGTGTCTGACCAGCTGCCAGAGCAGGAAAAGATCAGATGCTGGATTCACTGGTCAGTTTCAGCTCCAGTTCAGATTTATGTTTGAGTGTCAAAGTAAATCATGTCAGTCACCCAAGTCCATCACTGCTGTGTGAGGCTGCACAGGAAACCGTGAAATTACCCTTTACCTTGTTGTACAACATGCTGACTGGTGACCTGCACAGTGGACATTACATTAGCACTAATGTTGTTACCAGCTACACTTCAGAGCACTCTGTCCTGGTCCATCGTGTTAAGAGTGGACTTGAACTGTAAGATTTTGGACTGATAAATGAAGAGTAAAACTTGAAAGAGGAACTATTGTGCTCATTTCCAGCTTTATACCATTCAAAGTTCAAAAGAGTCCTCATTTATGTAATGCTTCCGTCACACCGTGATGATTTAACCAGCTGATGCATCAAAATGTCTCAAATGCTGGTATATGCAGAACTAGGGTTTTTTTTTTTTTTTTAAATTCTGGATGTATACATAACATATAGTAACTTATAGAGAATGTTTTGATAACCTATAGATAACTTATACCAAAGAATGCTTACTGTGTTGCCAGCGTTCATAACATATGCATAGCGTATCATAGCCTTTTCACAGTACAACATCACCATCATGCCAAAGAAAAACTCGAAGACGCTGCCAAGAAGTCTCCTGTCCGTGGACACGTGGAGGAGCCATCATCACCCTCACCCTGTGATGGAGGTGATGGAGGTGATGCAGGTTCCAACGCCTCTCAGGTATCGTCAGTGGCATCGTAGCTGCGTCCATGGCTGGCACCTACTGTCAGCCAGTACGCCATTATACAGTAGCTGTAAGTTAAAACACGTTCAGTAAGTGCTGTGGTCATCCAGAACACGTCGAATACATCTATATGAGTTGGCTATAAGTTCACTATAAGTTACACATGGGTTTAAAGCATGTTACTCATAGGTTAGAAATAAGTTGTGGGTATGCTAGACATTATCTCCACGTTTTTTGACTTATGATTAACTTACAAGTAACGTGTGTCAACGATCGCATAACTTACCTACAACTTGTGGTCCGTGTGTGCAGGAGGACATACATATGTGTTGCTAACTTATACAAACCTTACCAATAACTTACTCCACGTACACCAGCGTATTCGCTGAATTCTTCATACGTGGGCACATGCTGGTTAAATCGTCACGGTGTGACAGGGGCTTTCACACTGGGCGGGCCTCAGACTTTCAAATCATTGTTTGACTGAAAAAAGCCTTTTTAACAATGCAAAACTGTGCAAAAGTCCTGAGCCACCCCTCATTTTTTTTTTAGGAAATGACACGCCTTCATTTGTCCAGTTTCCTCAGGATTTTTAAGGACATTCAGCACACCGTGCTGAGTTGCCAACTTTTTGGTTAACAGCTCCTTGGGAATCACCTTGTTGGTGCAAAAATCCTATTTTCTGCCTGTCAAACTGTGTTATCTTTGGTATTTTTCATAGATTCAACTAAAAAAATGGGAACAAATGATGTGTTTTAGTAAAAAATTGTCAAAAGATCCAATTTAAAATTGGTTCTTTACCAAGTGGTCTGTTATGTGTCGACACAACACTGGTTCAT
>VUQH01026770.1:0-11096 GCA_015106775.1 Etroplus canarensis
ACAGAGCACAAGAGAGGTGAAGAAGAGAGTGCAGGCAGGGTGGTGTGGGTGGAGACAAGTGTCAGGGGTGATTTGTGACAGAAGGCAAGAGTGAAAGGGAAGGGTTACAAGATGGGAGTGAGACCTGTTATGATGTATGGTTTGGACATGTTCAGAGGAGGGATAGTGGATATTTTGGACAGAGGATGTTGAAGATGGAGCTGACAGGCAGGAGGAGAAGAGGGAGTCTGCAGAGAAGGTTCATGGATGTAGTGAAGGAGGACATGCAGAGGGCTGATGTGAGGGAAGAGGATGCAAGGGACAGGGTGAGATAGAAGCAGAATATCTGTTGTGGCGACCCCAAACAGGAGCAGCCAGAAGAAGAAGAAGAAGAAGAAGAAGAAGAAAAAGTTCAAGTACTCTCATTGTCTTCTAATCAATAATGATGGTACTTAAACTTTTTATTCTGCTAAAAGTCGTGGTTCTGTTGAAATCTCAAATGCTAGTCCTGTTCACATGTCATCTTTTTTTTGTCTGCAGCATGTTGAGTGTGCAGATTTGGGGAAGAGAGTGGCTAGTTCATGCACTGTTTGAGAAATTTCTGTGGACTCGCTCATTGTGAAAACTTTGGATTTCATACCTGGCATTTATAATTACTCATTGGGTCACTTTGCTCTCTAAAGGAGAGATAAAAAGCTATAAACAGATACATTTACAAATAATGATATAAACATGATATGCACACATTAAGGTTTTAAGCACTAAGTAATGTTTGGTTCAGATATAATTATCTTCTTTACCAGTTACCTTCAAATAAAGTGCAGTAAACCAAAATAAGCTCCAATCATATATCATTATCAACAGTTCTCCTGAATATGCTTGTGCATATTTTCAGTGTACTGTGCAGGTAGGTTGTTCCAAATTTCTGGAATAATTGGTCTTTTTATTTAGGGTTTCTTAGTGTCTTCTGCCTCTTCATTTAATTAGGCCTTCTTGCTGAGAAGATCAGTGCTCTGTTGGAACTGTATCATCCGTGGAGAGGACTACTTATTCTTCTTGTTGCTGAAGATAGTTCTCTGTGATTCACTGCATGTTCATGTAGCAGATTTCAGTTGTGATCAATCAGATTTCCCCTGGCCGGTACTGAGTGAGTCTGAAAATCTGTCCGTAAAACCTTTGCACACTTAGTGTACATTTTTTCTCATAATCAAGAGATACTTTCAATAATTTTTCTTTGTCACTGCTAAACTATCTCTTTTGGAAAAAAGGCCAGTTTTATTTGATACCAATCAGAGAATACAACTTGGGAGCACATGTTGTGAGCCATTAGCTGCACAAAATCTTACATAGCTTTCATGTGGGTGCAATTTGCTGTGCTCTCCAGGGTGTTCTCCATATGATTTTGAACTGGTTAAACATCATTATCATAACACATTTAGAAAACAAAACCTAGTACTGTAGATGTTTCTCATTTTGAAATTATAACAGTCACAAGCATGTATGTGCAATCAAATTATTGATTAATAATAATTAAGAAAATCAAGGTAGCTGACACACTGGCACATGCAGTTGTTGCAGTGCATGTTTTAGTTCATGTTTGGAGGAAGAGTAAGAGTGTAAAAGCTACTGAGCACATACATTTACAGCCACAGAAGATACATAACTGAGGCCTAAAATGTGATTTTAAAGATTTTTGATGGTGTGTCACAATAATAAGCGGAACCAAGGCCAAGTACCTTAAAGAGGACTTCATTCATTAGTTTACTTTTTAAAGAAAATTTTAACGGATTTTTAATGATTTTCTGACCAGATAGCAGCAGGTGGCCCCAATGGACTCAACTGCAGAGGTAGTAGCACGACTTGTAGGCAGCTGCATGTTCAGTGTCACTAACCAAAGACCCCAAGCACTTTGAACAAAGTACAAAGGACTGATTGAACCCTTTATCCTTCATCTTTGATAAGATAAATTCATGAGATTCACAAGAAGATTGAAACACCTAATAAAAACTAAAGCTCTTTAAAAGAATTCATGTTGTTTGATGCTTTGAAAAAATCTTGTTAACTCTGAAATTAATTAAACAGAAAGAACTCCTGCTCACAATAACTGCCAACAGCAGAGATAAGTATGAAGTTTTGGGAGAAATGAAAGTCATTGGAGCAAGCAGTTTTGTTGTAATTGTGAATGTGCACACATACTCATGTGTTTGTGGGTGTATATATATTCTTTAGGGTCTCTTTAGGAATGCTGGAGACCTGGGTTGCATGCTGTGTGCAGAAAACTAATGCAGCTGCAGGGCCTTCACAGTGGGAAGTGTTGCCATGGTGAGCTGGGTTATCGGGCCCTGAGAGAGACCCTCCACACAGTTCACATGGTCAGTGTGGCTGATTTTGCTTGTTATACAAATACTGTCTGCATACTGTCTCTGGTAGTGTATCATTCCACTCCAGTAAGAAATGGTTAATATGTGACAATAAGGTTTAAACCCTTGCAACAGAGTAACAGCTGCCGCTGTAATGCACAAACCCAATAGCTGCTTCAAACTGTGCTTCCTCCTTTCTCCTTTCTTCAGACACAGCAGCTGACAGAGTGAGACGTCCACAGGGATCATGTCCACTGGGAACAGTGCTGCAGAGGAAGAGCCTACAGAGAGCCACAGTGACAGTGTCCAAGAAAAATGTGTCTGCTAAAGTCATCCATGTGTGACGGGCTCAGGAAGAGGGATCTTACGAGGTGTTTGTTTCTCTGAAGGGTGTAAAAGAAGGTAGAGTACTGAGCAAATATGTGCAAATACTTGAAGGAGTTGTTGGACTTTTAGGGAATATCCTCATTTGCTTTTTGCTTTAGAGTTAGATGAGAAGATTAATACCAGGCATGTCTGTGTGCTAAATACAGTGCTTTTATAAATAAAAAGGCCAACACCAATATCTTTTTGACAGTTTTAAATAAAGTGATCTCTACTTAAATCTGATGGATTCTCCCATTAACCCTGCTCCATGTCTCCAGCAAGTTTAATTAAATTAATCTTAGTAATTTTTGCATAATCTTGCTGATAGACAGATATTTTTCATCAGTACATTTCTGTTATATTTTCTGAATCTGAATCAACAACACTGGAATGAAGTGTCAGACATGTTTTAAAAAAATTAAATGTGACTTGCACTATTATTTTTCACAAATTTCAATTGAAATACATTCCTAAATAGTAGCTATTACTGTTATCCATAAAAATGTGTGTACATGTGTAGTATACAGATTATTAGACCAACTTTTTGTTGTTGAAACATTTCTTATGTGCAAGGAAAAAATCATCTTAGCTTCTAGCCCAGTAAGGATACACTATATGAATCATAATCAGAATACTTTATTAATCCAGGGGTAGAATTTATTCTATGGAAGAAAGCACTTGGCAACATCTCTTAGTCTCTGACTTCAGGTGTTTCATTCAGTCCCCTTGCAGCAGGTGTATAAAAAAATCTAGAATCTTGCCATGCAGTCTACCTTTACAAACATTTGCCAAAAAAATGAGTGGTTCCAAAGAGCTCACTGAATTTGAGTATAGTACGGTAATAGGATGTCACTGTTACAACAAGTCAGTTAGTGGAGCAGGGATAATTCTATGGACTTGTTTTTGGGGGGGTTTGTCTGAGCCCCTTAGTTCCAGTGAAGAGAAATCTTAATGCTTCAGCTTACCAAGACATTTTGGCAAGTAATATGCTTTCAACTTTCTGGGAACAGAACGGGAAAGGCCCTTTTCTGTTCCAGCATGACTGTGCCCCAGTGTATAAAGAAAGGTCCATAAAGGCATGGTTGGATGAGTTTGGTGTGGAAGAACTTTACTCATCTGCACAGAGCCCTGACCTCAACCCCATCAAACACCTCTGGGATGAACTCGAGTGAAGACTGTGAGCCAGACCCACTCAGCCCATATCAGCTTCTGACTTCTCAAATGCTCTTCTGGATAAATGGGAAAAAATTCCCACTGCCACACTCCAAAATATTGCAGCCTTCCCAGAAGAGTGAAAGCTGCTGTAGCTGCAAACAGGGGACCAATTCGATATGAATGCCTATAGAGTTTGTGTTATAAAAGCTCCTGTAGGTGTAATGTGTGGGTGGCCCAGTACCCAGTACTTTTGTCCTTATAGTGTATGTATCCGCAGTCAGTTAATATAAATGCACTGGACAACATTAGGAATATGGCTATTATTATTTTACATTGTTTCCTGTTTTTCTTCTTTTAAAATGTTGTCCTTGTAATTAGATGCAGAAGATCAAGTGTAATACTTGGGAAATTTCAAGTCTGGTTCTCAGTGGCCAGGTCAGTGGAACAGACTATGCTCTGAAGTTTGATGATGATTTCTCTACATATATCTGCTTTCCTCTGACAAAAAGGTAGCATGTACTAGCTAAGTATTGTAGCTCTGGCTGAAAAGTAAAATACACAGCAACTGGGACTCAAAGTATTACCAGCTTTCAGTCAGAAGTCACAGCTTTTTGGCTCATTCTACATTATATCTTATTATGCAGCTGCATTGTTTCTTGTCATTCAAGAAGAAAAATACTGTCATTTAATATTGAAATTATTTAAGACTCACACCCTGAGTGTAAAGAAAATGAAGACATAGCCAATGATGATGTATCCTCCTAGAGTATTTCTGTTTAACAGCATGAAAATGTGTCTGATTCTTTGTACTGGTGAGCAGCCTCAGTGTCCTGTGTGTCAGATTCAGACATGCTATGACAAAAATGCAGATAACTCTGTACATGACATTATCACAGTTTCAGGTGAAATTTGTCCATTCTGGCAACACTACAAACATGACTCATGCTGACTCATCCTCTTGCCTCTTTATTCAGTCGTGGTCTGCAGAGGGTGTAGGCCCAGTGTCTGCAGAACTCATCTCAGAAATCAAAACAGCTCATCAGTGTAAATTGTTTCTCTTTTTAGTCATTTTGGTAAATTTGTCACAAATTTGGAGCTTCAAAATCTTTCCCAAAGGTCACTCTAAAAAAATACAGGTGCCCTGACATTATTTATTGTTATCAATTTTGTAAAGACTGAATTTGTCATTGTCCTGGGTTTTTGTGTTCATGTTTTTTGGAAGTTTGGAGATAAAGTCAAAGAGGCGAAGTTCAAATGGTTTGAACATAGACAGAGGGATAGTGGATATACTGGGCAAAGCTGCCAGGCAGGCGGAAGAGAGGAAGACCACAGAGGAGGTTCATGGATGTGGTGAAGGAGGACATGAAGAGGGTTGGAGTGACAGAAGAGGATGCAAGGGATAGGTGGAGGCAGATGATCCGCTGTGGCTACCTCTAACACAAGCAGCTAAAAAAAGAAGAAGAAGAAAAAGTCTTTTGTTACTTCCTGTCTTAATTTGAAGGTTAGTTTTCTCTTATTTCTTTTATTTTGGGCCTTCCCTCCTTTTGCTATGTCTGCCCTGCCTTTGTTGTTTCGACCTGTGTGTCTTTTCCACCTGGGCTTAAGCTCCGTCCACCCCTGTGTGTGTATATGTAGCTCTGTGCTCCTTTTTATTTTTGTCATTTTGGCTACAGTTTGTTTCCACTTCTTGCTCACTGTGATTCTTTTCTTGGATCCCAGTATAGTCTTAGCATTTTAGATTGTTGTGTTTGGCTTCCTTATCAGCCAAATAAAGGCTTGCTTTTTATTGTATAACCAGCCTCTCTGTCCTACACATGGGTCCTCTCACCAGTGACATCCTGACCTTAATTAGTCTTTTTGCCCTGGTTCAGCTTGTTTAATTTCAGACACAGTCATGTTTTTCAAAGTAAGTCAAACATATTTTTACCTTGCATGGGGTCTTTATGTGGACAAAACTTAAAATTTGTAGAATTAAATACTTTAACACATACACCTTTCTGTTCATACAAAATTATGGTAAACCATCCATTCCTCCTACATCTACTGATGTCCCTTGCTGTCGGTGATGCTCTGTCTCCACATTAATTTAACTGGGCTGTGATACGAAGCTTTCAGGTGACGTAAAGTGTCGGAGCAACTGGCTAGTACCCAGATTTTCTGATGCGTAAAAGTCAACATGGCAACTGCTCCATGTGCAAAATCGCACAGTGTGGTGCAGTTGGACTGGGAGTAGGTAATGACTGCAGATTCTTCTTCATTGATAGAACATCTGTATTTGTCACATAACAAAATACATTTTAAAAAAGAATATAACAATCAGGCATGTTTTCTGCTTTATAAAATCAGGTTTATGACACCCCAAAGAAGAGATCTTTTGGTATTTGTGCATTCTTAATCTCTCATAATATATCAGAATATGATCATATAGTCACAATGACTGCTGTGATGTGTTTGCTCTTTTATAAGCATAGGTGGATCCACCTTCCAATACCTTACAAATGTAATGGGAGATATTTTCTGCAAGGTGTTGTCTTGCAAACATGTTATGGCAAGACACATGAAAATCTGCATCCCAACAGTCTGGTGTGACCATTACACTCTGTCATTATTTATGTGTTTGTGGAGGCTTCAGAGGTTTTCCACACTTTGTAGCTATATAATACCATAAAAAATTCCGATGTAAACTGCTGATATTGTGTGAATGACAACACAAGTGATTTATTAAAAATCATGACATAAGTAAAACAGACAGCAGACTCTATATGCTTTGCACAGCATGAGGCCAAGTAGTAATTGAGCCTTACTAGTTTTATGATAATTTCCACTGGAAACAAAAGGCTTGCTTTCTTAAAATCACAGAAAAATGCCATACACCCTGCTGCAAAAGTCAAGGTAGCCACTATATGTTAATGGAGCTCATTGTGATGTAAAGTTGTGTCCATTGTGATATGGAGGTGCATACAATCATGTGTGCCATTTGTTTGTATATTAGCATATTGGATATTTTATAATTACAAGTGCATTTCTTTGTTTTGTCTTCAGACAGATTGAAATATAGCCATCATGATCCTGCACAAAAGAAAGTAAACAAGTAAAACTAGTGTTAATCAACTGGGAAAACATTGTCTTCATTTAATTTATTTGCCAGATGGATGCCATCAAAGCAGTGTTAGTTTAGTGAAGCACGTGGGAATAAAAATGACACTATTCAAATAGTTTTCAGCGTTTTGACTAACTGTATTTTAGTAATTATGTGTATTGCTTTCTTGCATACAGATAATGCTACTTTTATATTATACTGTGCAAAAGTCTTGAGCCGCTTCTCATTTCTCTGTATGTCACAAGGAGAATGGGAAATAGTTGCAACAATTTATCGAAACATGTGCAAACCTAAATGGAAATACAGTACATGAAGCCAAAAAAAAATTTTTTTTCTCAAATTTTTTTAAGGACACACTGCACACCATGCTGAGATACCAAGTTTTCGGGTAATAGCTTTTTAGGAATCACCTTGTTGGTACAAAAAATCTTATGCATGTCAAACTTTGCTTTTATTTGGCAAGTTTCATAGATTCAACTAAAGAGATGAAAACAAATTGTGTGTTTTTGCAGTAGGCTTCTAGTAACAAAGCACCCAAAGATACAATTTAAAATGGGTTATATGCTAATCTGTCTATTGTCTGGCCAGGTATACGGACTGAACTGAAATGAGTGAAAAAGCAACCAATTTCGGAAGATCTTTAGAAAGCCTGTAGAGCTATTGCTCAAGACCACTAAAATTAGAAAAAAGTCTGAGTCCTAGGAAGAAAAATATAAATAAATGAGGTGTGACTTAGGTCTATTCCCTTTTTTTTATTCCCTTTTTAACACAGGCTAGCTGTTACAACTTTTCTTGTTTTCATGCTTATGTTTATCAACAAAACAAACATATCTTCCTAAATTTGAACATTTTCCATGTATCATATTTATACATATTCTCTTTAGCACCCTTTAAAAAGTTATGAGTTTTGATGTATAGGATAATTGGGGAATATTCTTATCAGGCAATATTCATTTGTGTCTTTGTCCCTGTAGCTCCAGAAGCAGTTGCAGGAATGTGATCAGCTGACCAACTTCAATCAGTGTCTGATGGGGCTGAAGACTACAAGCCTGAAATGGAAAAAAGAACAGGAGTCTGAAAGGTGTGAGCTTATCAGCACTCTCTTGCCTGCCCCTCTTTACTGTTTGAGGCTGGAGGCTGCATCAGGTGCTACTAGCGCAACACAACTGAGCTGGCAGTGTTGAAGTTGCATTGTGGGTAATGTAGGCCTTAGGTTTTGAAGAGGAAGAGTATCACGTCCTTCAATATATTAATTATTAAGATAAAATGTTAAATGAGCAAAATACAGTTTTGATAATTTTAATAATGTGTCTTATTACACCATTCAAGAAACTTCACATCACTGTCACTGACAGGACTTTACACTTTGCTGTTCATGGCACAATTTGAGATTTTTGTTGTTTTATCATCATTCCCTCTTTGTTTGACTGTGCACTCATGGATGCCTGACAGTTGTGAGGAAGGACAGACTGCAGCAAAAGTATCATAGGGACATTCACACGCATCTCCTCCCTGCACTCCTGGGGGAGGATCCATTCGCTTCCAAACACACACCATTGCCTGAGGGGCAGAGTGACCGCTCAAGCAGTGCCTGCCTTAACACTTACACACACACACACACACACACACAGAGGCATGTTCATGTTATGCCGTTGCAACATTCTAGCCAATTGATTAGACAACAATGAATGCCAAATAGACTGACCTCCTATTAATGATTAGCAGCAAACCAAGATATGTGTGAAGGATACGCTGTTCCCCAAACAAAGACTGAATTTAGTTAGACTGCTGTGAGTCTGTGAGTGCTCACACTTTTTTGTATTTTAATACAACACCCTTATTCTTCCATCATCTATATTTTTCAGAGTGAGACCACATGTTCCTGTCTGTATTACTTTTGTTAACAGAATGATCAGCCTTAAAAACAATGCTCCACTCCATACCTACTTTCAGAACAATGCTTTACTCTTCCCCATAGTCTCTCATTATCCCACTGTTTTTATCTTTGTCTTTCATTTTCTAGCTCTCTCTTCTTTTTATTTTTTGACATTATAGCTATGCATCTAGGCCTTTCTCTACTTCATCCTGACTGGCGTCTCCCCTCCTGTCTTGCACTCTTTGTGGGCCTTGTGCTTGACACCTTCCCCAGCTCTTTGACATGCTCCACTTCATGTTATGAGTGTCACATGCCACCTCGTTAGATTTTGTGTGCGTGTCTGTATGCACAAACAGTATGTGACTGTTTTCCGCAGGAGGTGATAGTGAAGAAAGGAGAAGAGAGAATGAACACGGAGGAAGAGTTTACGCATTTAGCCCGAGTTTGTTAATAATTAATGTGTCACAGGTTTGCAAAATTGCCTCACGCTCCCTCTGCTCAATCCTCCCTTCTTCCTCTCTCCCTCTGGCTTTCCTTTCTCTTGCTCACTCTGTCTTCTTCCTCCACCTCCCTCGTGGCATTGGCTACCTCACCCTCTCCATCTCAATCTTTCCCCAAACACAATGTTCACTCTGGTGTTGCTGTGTGCCTCAAGGGAAGATGAAATGTTAATATACTCGTACGGAAAAAGGCAACAAGCGTCCAGCGAAGATGTCCACCATGACTCCGTCTTTCTGACCAGTATTGTGGGCAGTCCTGGTGACAGTGTGCTGCCATAACAACAGGGGCACATACAGCTCACAGTCAATTTTGGTACCACTGTCAGTGAGAATTTAGTTGCTTTTGCTGCTTCATATGTTTTGAAGACCCTGCTGATGTGCTGCTTGTTGCCTTCAGGTTAAATTTAGACACGAAACAAACCACTAATTTGTATGATTTTTTAAAAATCCATCAACAAAACTAAATGAAAGACTTTATGGTCATGTTTTTTCCCTTTCGCTCCTCTCACTGCAGTGCCCGTCACTATGCCAGCCGTCTAATGCTTCAGGGTGCTGGACTGCGCAGGCGGCAGGTGACACGGATTTCAATAAAAGGGATTATAGATGTGGGGACTGCAGAGAGGGAAAACAACACATTCATGTACACATTTGGGGCTGGAAACAGGCGGTATGCATGCAAAAAAACATTTTGTCTCAAATATTTAACTTAAATGACATGATTTCAAGAAAGAGGCTGAATAATCTGATTAAAAAAACCAACCTGGGTTAAAAGTATTACCAAATAAGCAATATATGATGGTAAAAGATGTTACACAAACTGGAAAATGAGTTACAAAATCAATGCAAATAGAAAGCAAACTCCTTTTTCTGGACAGAATTAGTACTAGCACTTGAAGAATCAAATTAAAGGGAGGTGATGTGTGAAAAAATGTATATCTAAACCTTTTTTAAATTAGTAAATTTTTGCACATGCACAATATGAAAACCTTTGTTTTTTAATTATGACTACACTGTGTTAATTACAGTCCATAATCAACTGAAAGGGGAATCTTCCATTTACAACAGAAGCCAAACATTCAATTACATATACACAGATGCCAAGTGACAGAAATTTAATGAAGAGCCTCTCATGCTTTTTTCATATTTGAAACCTTTTACAATGTGTCCATTGTCAGGTGCTGGACTTATGTGTCTCAGTAGGTGGACAGAGGACTACAGAATGACCTGCTCAGGACAGCTGCTGACATAATGAGGCCAGTAAACAAGCATCTGTCTCCCCCACTGAAAGGCAAACTCACTCAGACTGGGCCAATTCTCTCCCCTTCTTCCTCATTGTCAGTTTAAGCTGAGATTCTGCAAATGGTCAAACTGGTGACTGTAAAAATAAAGAAACTCCAATTAAGGTTATGCAGCAACAAAAAAGGCCTTAGTGATAATTAAACCCCTCTCCTTTCTGTTGTATGAATGCAGATATTTAAATCGATTTTTATCACTTAATTTAAGGAGGAGGTTTGTTATGCCAGACTTTTTTCAGCAATGATCTACCTAATGTGTACTCAATTATATTTAGGTTATTTTTACCCGAATCTACAATGTAGTACCACAGTCTGAGTGGTCAGCTGTGATCGGTCATACACAAATAATTAGTCGTTGTTGATATTCTGCTATTGTTTACCTGGAAACACTTCCATTAAAGATAAGTTTCTATTTTTTTAAAATACCCTTAAGAAAAAAAGCGTTTTGATAGGAATGACACTCTC
>VUQH01026778.1:2764-16829 GCA_015106775.1 Etroplus canarensis
GCTCTTCTTCCTCAAACCTCTCAGCTCATTACAGCGTTTCTCCCCTGACACCATCTGTTCCCCCAGTCCCACGATGCCCCCCCCACCCCACCCGTCACAATCCCTCTCCCAGACCTGTTGGTCCTTTACAGCATCACTGAGATTTACTAACTCAGCTCCACTTTACTGGCTCAGATGTTCAGCAGAAACAATGAATGAATGTGGCGAATTCAGACTGGCGATTAAACCGTATCGCAGCAGCGTACTGCGCACGCGGGAGCTGCTGCAATTCAAGTCAGATGACTCTCGGACGCGCTTTCAAAAACAAACCTTTGACTCAGTCAAGACAATTAAGTTTCTGCATTTAACCCCTGAGCTTCTGCATCAACTGCTCTTCATCCCGCTCAGCACAGATTTTGGTCTGTTTGGATGACGCTGGTCAACACTGAAACTGTTACTGACTTAAAAAGGTCCTAATCTGTAGTATCTCGGTGTTCTGAACACGAATATAACCATGAAAACATTTTATTGGCTCTCGTTTTGAAGACATTTCAGATAGCGCTGACGAGACTTTTTAAGCTACTGTTACATGAAACTGTCATTATTTGATCCATTTAGGTACAACACAGAACACTAGTTCCTCGAAAGCGCGTTAATACAGGGGACAATTTTTGCTATATTCACGGGGAAGTGACATTTGCCAACCAGAAGAAAAGTATCACTTCTCAAGTGAAGAAGGCATATCATCTTTACTTCGGATGCGAGGCTGGTGACCAAGGCATATATGCTGTGCTACATGTGCAACACAGCTTTCACATAGGTTGAATGGCAAAAGACCATCAACGCCGTTTGCAGTCCCCCCGGTGTGGAGAGAGCCAAGCAGCCACACAAATGACCGTTCCTTCTGCTCGGTTCCTCCTCTTTCCAGCGGAATAACAAAGCAAAAGAAGTCAAGAAAAGTCCACCCAAACCTTCCATCTGCACTGAGACCAGTTCCACGTGGTGAGGGACTTCCTATTCCAGAACCTCCAGCAGAGTACCCTCTTGATTCAGCTGATGAGGACCAGTTCTTCTCCTGGTCCGTCAGCATGCAGTGATCCAGATTTTCACTGTGGTGCATCATCAACCCCACACAGAATAACACAGGAAGACCTAAATGGCCTGGTTCGTGATTTGGTCTTATCCAAGAACAAGGCAGAATTGCCAGGTTCAAGACTCCGACTATGGAATCTTCTAGAAGAAGATGTCACAATTAATTCATATCGAAAGCGCCACCAGCAATTGGAGCCTTTCTTCAGAACAGCTGTACAAGAGACATGCAAAGAAATCTAAGAAGCAGTCTATGACTTGATTTTTTACAGGTATTAACCGTAGGCCTATTACTATTGGTCTGCATTTCATAATGTAAACAATAATTATTGCAGATTACAAAAAAACTAGAGCATATTTTGCATTTTGACTGTCATATTCATGTTGAGCACATAAAAACTGATAAGAAATGACTAATTTTATTTCAGTAACATGACTTCTGTAAAAATGTGTTGACCAGTGTGACCAATCTTGCTGGTTTGACACTTTCACTGCACTCAGTCGTTGTTTGAGTGATGCCATGAAATAACTTCCACAGACTTGACTGCATTTGACTGGAGAAATTTCAAAGTTTCACCAAGTAAGGATTAAAGAAAGGGAACAGCAATGCTGGGAGATGAACTCAATTAGAATCCAGTGCACTGGAGAAGCAGGGAAACTCAGGAAAACTGGATAGGAAAGGAATGACTGAAGGAATTCTGACAGATGAGTCAATTTTGTTTGTGTTCCAGCTTTAAGGAGGCGTTGTGTATGAGACCCAGCAGACTAACCTTGAAGCACAGTTCCTCCCACTGGCAGTGAAGGTGCTCCACCTGCTCCTGCAGCAGCAGGACGTCGTCCGCGATGATGTACTGGGACAGATCCGTCTTCATGGTGCTCAGCTCCGTCAGGCTCTCAGCCCAGTCCTCCAGGGAGACCTCGTTCTCCTGCATACCATAACACACCTATGACCACAACAAACTGGTTAGGGACCCCCCCTCTCTCTCTACGCTCGCTCTCTCACAGCTAACCCCTGCTGTCTCTCTCTCTCTGCACCTCCAGCCTCTTTCTCTTTTGCCCTCTATCTCTGTCACTCTTTTCTCTCTTTCTCCCCGCCCAGAGAGAGAGGATTAAAGGCCACGGGCTGCAGGCCGGGCTGGGGGAGGGGTGACGGGTGGGGATTGAGGGAGGGGTTGAGGATAAAGGCTCTGATGGGTCAGAGGAGATGAGCTTTGACTCAAAACCGCTTCCAACTCGTCTCTGCCTCCTTGGAGAGGTGGATTCCCTACAAAATGATAAGAAACTACCAAATACTAACTGGTTGTTTCTATAAAGCTCCATATTTAAATCTCATTCTTTTACAGATTTCTAGTTCTTAACCTTTACCAACTGCTGTTCCACCCGCAGGCTGCCAGCGCTAAGCAGGGCTTCCAGGGACTGAGGGTCATACCTCAACTCACAGCAGATTAATGCATTAATGGAAAAAAAACTCATCTTTTTGCTGCTGTAGAGAAAAGAAGACTCCTGAAAGAATAATTTGACACACAGAGAATTACATGTATTCACTTCTTGGCAACCGGCCTGGTTCTTCCCTATCAAAACTGACCCAGCAGCGATTCTAGAACCCGGGGTTACTTTCTCGGTTAGAAGAGGGTGACCTTTGCACAGAACAGTATGCCAACATAGCCTTGTCTTTCACAGATCCATCTTCATATTCAGTATAATATACACTCACCGACCACTTCATTGGGTATACCTGTTCAATATCTATTCTCTTCTGCACTATTTTGATATTTTGCAATATGTTCATCTGGTTCATCTGGTTTAGATAAAAAGGGTTCTGTTCTTCCATTGTCTGCAACTACACCATGTTGCACACGTTGCACTTTATTATTTATCTATTTTATTTATTTTTTCTTTCAAAGTTTTATTTTTAAATTTTAAACTGCACCAGGTCCTGGAAAAACGCTGTCTCATTTCACTATGTTCTGCGTCAGCTGTATGTGGTTGAAATGACAAATAAATAGCTCTTGAATCTTGAATCTTCAGCCGATCACATGGCAGCAACTTATGGAATTTAGGCATGTGGACACGGTCAAGACAGCCTGCTGAAGTTCAAACTGACCATGAGAATGGAGAAGAAAGGGGATGGTTGTTGGCGCCTTATGGGCTGGTCTGAGTATTTCAGAAACTGTTGATCTACTGGGATTTTTCTACAAAACCATCTCCAGGGTTCACAGGGAACAGAAAATATCCAGTGAGCAGCAGTTCTCTGGACAAAAATGTCTTGTTGATGTCAGAGGAGAATAGCCAGACTGCTTTGAGCTGATAGGAAGGCAACGATAACAGTAAGGATGCAGAAGAGCATGTCTGCACGCTCAACACGTCAGACCTGGAAGCAGATGAGCTGCAGCAGCAGGAGACCACACCGGGTGTCACTCATGTCAACTAAGGCTACAGTTCACACAGGCTCGCCAAAGTCAGACAACAGAAGACTGGTCTGATGAGTCTTCATTTGCATGATAGCGTCAGAATTTGGTGTATCTCCACCAAGGAGGTCAGCACAGCAGATTAATCTGCACTGATAATTTGGCAGAGGTTTTACACCGGATGCTTTTCCTGACGCAGCCCTGGGTAGTGAGAGGGGCTTGTGTCCCCACCTGGAATCGAACCAGGGATCTTTCGCTTTTAAGGCGAACGCGCAAACCACTACGCTACAGCTGCGGCCGTGTCAGTACTGACCAAACTGTCTGCAGAATGTTCCCTGCACCTTGCTGAATCTAAGCCACAAGTAATTAAGGCAGTTCTGAAGGCAAAAGGAGGTCCAACCTGGTACTAGCCAGGTGTACCTAATAAAGTGGCTGTGATTGCTACTGATTTCCTCATGCATCTAGGTGTTTCTCAACATACGGAACATTTCATTTGAAAATACGACCCTATCAACCAAACAGTCTGGCTGTCAATAACAGAATAAATCAAATAATTAAAGTACGTCCTTATAAAAAAATTAGCTTCGTTGCATTTTGTTTGGGTGGGCTGCCCAGGAAGGAGTAAATTAGATGAAAGGTTTGCAATGCATACACTCTGTATTTGTCTTATTACTGAAAGTTGATGTGAGCTTCTGTTTTATTGTGTAAAATCTGCACTGAAATATGTAGTTTTACATTTTTTTAAATGGAAAAATGTGCAATTAAGGATATTCCTTTTGAATTCCCGCTCCTCTTTGAAGGTAATATACTGTATTCACAGTTAGGCAAAAGCTTATCCAGAGCTGAGTCAGGGTGGATTAACAGGCAGAAATTACTGTATCGGCTGGAGCTTGATCTAAAGAAGAGTAGCCAAAGACGTTCACCCCCTCGGAAGTGGTTCGTTAAAAACCGTGAGACGTGACTTTTGTGATTTTTTTTTTTGTTTCTCTGTTTGTAGAGATACCTTGTAGAAGTTCTCCGCCCTCTTCAGGTCTCCGTCGCACTCTGGCATCGACTGGTTCACCCTGGTCTTCATGTTTTTTAGCTGCGCCATGCAGTCTGCCAGGCCGGCCTCACAGTGCACCCAATTCTAACACAATCACAAAAATATCATCATAAACTTGTTATGTATCAGCATGATGGGATCTTACACAGCTGATTGGCTTTAAGAACAACAAGAGGCCAATCACACTCCTTTGTCTTTTACTTCCTGAACATGTCCACTGTTATTAATCAGAACTGATTGGATTAACTTGGCCGCTGTCAGACCATGAGAACCTGTCAGAGGCTACGGCAGACAGACGGGGGACCCAGACGTCTCCGCTGTCAGAGAGAAAAGGCGTTTGTCTCCTGCAGTAACCTTCCACACCGCATCTACCCTCTGCTGATGCAAAAAGGGGGCGCTGAGAAGGTGGAAAATTTACAAAGCCACGTGTTTTGACGAATATCTGAGGCCTAAAGCCGTGTGATGCTTTCAGCTTTAGACCATACAGGCTGACGTAACTGCTGCGGGTCGAGTTTCTTAGGCAGATCCTCTAATGAAAGCAATCTGCAGGCCAAACACTCGCATTTAATGCATATGGTGATGTGAGAAGACTTGTCACAAAGTACATCTTTACAATGCCAGAAGAAACAGTATGTACAGCACTGCACAAGTCCTAAACCACCCCTCATTTCTGCAAGGACCATGGGAAATAGGTGCAACGATTTATTGAAATGTGCAAATAAAAATGTAAATGCAGCACATAAGGCAAAAACAGAGTTTCTACAATCCTAACGGGCTTCAAAATTCATATCTGGTGTGAGCACCGTCATTTTTCAACACAGCCTGAACTCTTTCCAGGTGGCATTGCGTGCCGGATCGCACTTTTCACAATTCCATCAATTTTGACTAGATCCCCAACACTGCTGGCCGAACTGAAGCCCCAAGCCAGGACGTGCTTTACGGAAGGATGTAGACACTCGTGATTGGACCTCTCCCCTGACCTGCTCCGGACCTACATACTGATGACAGTTTGAACCAAAAATGTCAAATTTGGTTTCATCATTCCATCAGACCTACTGCCACTGACTTTCAGTCCAGTTCTTGTGTAATTTGGCATACCTCACCATTTTCTCCATTTTCCGTCTTTAGGAATGGCTACTTGACAACCACCCTTACACTGAGACCATTTTTGATGATGCTTCGGCAAACAGTAAATGGATCAACTGAAGGACCGGATGCATCCCTCCGCTCCTGTGTCAGGTCTTTGCCGGATTTTTTCCTACTTAAGGACATGACATTTGGATGCTGTTCATCAGCTGTAGATAGTTTTTTACACCTGCCACTTCTTCTTTCGTCCTTCACTTGTGCATTTTCCTGCACACAGTGACAAGCTATGCAAAGTTTTTGACTAGTAGTTCTTTGGGAATCACCTTGCTGTTGCAAAAGTATAATTTTATGCCTGTCAAACTGTGTTATCTTTCACATTTTTCATAGATCGAAATGGAAAATTATGTTTCTGCTTTTGCAACAGGCTGCTTGTAATGAAGTGCCTAAAGATACAATTCAAAATTGGTTTGCTGCTAAGTCTTCTGTTATGTGTAGACAACAATCATCTCTTGTTTTGGGCATCTTTTTTATGCTCGAATGATTCATAGCCCAGTGTTAAATGGCTTAATGACTGAAAAACACTGCGCTGAAAATGGTCAGGTACAAGGACTGCGCTGAAAATGAGTGAAAAAACAGCCAATGTCCAAATGTCCTTCAGAAAGCCTGGAGAACTATTACTCAAGACCACTTTTTAAACAGACAGTCTGACTCCATGGAAGCAAAATATAAAGTAACGAGGGGTGGTTCAAGACTTTTGCATAGTACTCTAACACAACGGATGAAATGAAAATTTGAAAATTTTGTGTTTAATCTTTGTCCAAATGCACGGAGGAGGTCAGGAGAGAGCTACAACGGAGAGTGTCTACAATCATCTGTAAAACACGGTGGAGGCTCTGTCATGGTTTCTGGCTGGATTTTAATCAGTGGTGTTGAGGATCTTGTCAAAATTGATGCAGAAAAGTGCTATCATATTTTGATCCCCCATGCAACATCATCTGGAGCTCATAGGACTCGTTTTTCAGATCCCACACCCACTGTCAATGCAGTAAAAGCCTAGCTGGATAGAAAAACACAGAATGGAACACTATCAGTCATGGACCTCAACATCACTGAAGCAGTGTGGGATCATCTTGACAGAGAATGGAGCAAAAGGCAGCCAACGTCCAAAGAAGAGCTTTGAGATGCCTTTCAAGATGCCTGGAGAACTATTCATGAAGACTACTTGAAGTAATGGCAAGACAAGAGACAGGATTGTTCAGGCTGTGTTGAAGCATAAAGGTGGTCATACCAAATACTGACTTTCAAGCTCAACAGAATCGTATAAACTCAATTTTTGGCCTATGTACTGTATTTCCAAAATATAAAGAAATTGAGGGTAGCTCAAGACTTTTGCACAGCATTGTGTAAACTGTACATAAGTTCTTCAGTGAGAAAAACAGGAAACGTCCCTATTACAAATATGACGACACTGTTTTCTTTGCTTCCCCAACCTTTTGATAACTTTCCATATTTGATGTTCCTGAAACTCCTTTAAAACTTTCGCAGAGCTCCTGCCGGTCAGCCGTCAGACTCCGTTAACCTCCGCTGTTTCTTACAGATGCGAAGGTCACGGACGGTTCAGAATCGTTCGTTAAAGCGACTGTCGGGGCAGTGAAAGCGGCCTGGGGTAGGCGCTCTGCCTTCTGCATGCGCCTGATTTTCCCCTCCTTTCTGCCATGAGTCACAGATGCGCCTGTGCATTGCTACAAATTGTCAGTTACTTTGCAAACTTTGGTTAAGTTTGGTTGAGCACCGGGGGTCATGAAACCTGCATGATTACTTCCAGTGGCTGTTTAAGTCCGACTGTGTTTTTTGATGTTTTTGCATGTTGTTGAATTTTTTTCGTGCATGTGCCAGATGGCTGGAGAAAGAAATTGCCTTTCTATTATTCTTCAGCCATTTTTTTCCCCAGCTTATTCGAACAGTTTTCTCTCCTTTCTCCTCAGTGAAGTCAGTGACTGATCCGCCCAGCTGGCACCAGCCCGGCTCCCCGGAGAGGAAGCGGATTCCCCGAGAAATCATGCAAGGCCTGAGCTCATCCCCTACACACGCAACCAGTACTCCCTTCCACCAGCAGGGCTACGTAAGTACACTCGTACATAACTCTAACAGCAACCAATTTAAAATAAAATAAAAGATATGCACAGCAGATACAGTGATAGAAAAAATAGGCATTTTAACTTACTCAACTAACTTTTAATTAATTCAGTTTAGTTCAGTTTTATTTATATAGCGCTGTACGGTAAAGACCCTACAGTACCAACAATCCGATGATCCCCTACGAGCAAGCACTCGGCGACTGTGGGAAGGAAGAACTCCCTTTTAACAGGAAGAGACCTCCAACAGAATTTCGTATTAACATACTATTTGTATGTCTGTGTGTTTAGGCAAAGCTAATGTCAGAGTGCAGCGGCAGCATCAACAGCGTGAAGAGGGTCAAGCTGATCCTGAACGATGAGGAGGAGCTGGAGGATCCAGGTCTGACCAGCAGCACAGCCAACAAGCAAACCAGCACAGGTACACGGGGAGGTCTCACTCTGTTTGAAAAATACAACAAACGGAATCATGCTTAAGGCTCTGATGGAATTTCAGAAGACCGCAAGCAGAAAATACACAGGGTAATATGGGACGCCGGTCTGTGTGACCCAGAAAGGACACTGCAAAAATAAAGTCTAATGCTTGGTTTCCACTCACAAAAACAGTGTTGTTATTTAAAGGGTTTTCTTTCAGAATCAGGTTGTTCTTATCATTTTTGTAAATCGCTCTTAGAGACCGTGTAAAATAAAGCAAATTCTATCTCCCAGACAAAAACGGTGAGATATAGTCTTGACCCGCTGCCACAGAGATCTGCAACCTCGTCGTAATAACTCATCACATATTTCAAGAAGCTTCACCAAACCTGGTAGTTATTTAACCTCAGAGCAGTAGTGGGTTGCTATTTCAATTTCAGCTCTCTGGCTGAAATGTAAATTGTACGTCTGGATCTTACAGGGAAAAACATGTTAAAAGTGGCAAAATATTATATGTATAAGACCAAAATCACTTCAGTGTCCACTTTTATACCTACCAAGTAGGTATAAAAGTGGATTTTGGCAAAGATTTTACGCCGGACGCCCTTCCTGACGCAACTCTCCCCATTTGCCCGGACTTGGGACCGGCACTGGGAGTGCACTTGAGTGTGGCCCCTGTGGCTGGGTTGGCTAGAACATCTGACAACATTTACAAAATTGTGGGGTCAAAGGTCAGGGTCATACAGGGTCAGATTTAAGCTGGAGGCTTATAGGCTAAGTTCTAGTAATTTCATTTTTTTTTTTGATTAATCCAACCATTCAACCATTTGTCTGTAAAACATTGAAAATGTTGAAAAGTGGTCATCGAAAGTTCTCAGAGCTCATTTTAATATTTATGAATCACTTTTCCTGCCAGAACAAGAGTAAAAAATCAAATTCAAAAAACAAATCAATCCATCCATCCATCCATCCATCCATCCACCTTCTGTTACTTTGTCTCAACCCTCCCACTTGTTTTCTCAGGTGTTATTGAGCGCTGGGAGCTGCTACAAGCGCAAAAGAGCGCGACGGACGTCAAGCAGGACCTGGAGCTGTGGCAGAAGCTTAACTCCGACCTCTGTGATGTCACTTCCTGGCTGGGCAGGGTGCTGCCAGAGCTGGAGAGGCTGCAGCGACTCGCACCGTCCACCAGCATCCGAGACATCGAGGTCAACATCAGGAAACTCAAGGTAATGACAGTACAGACAGATGTGAGAGGAGGCGGATGTTTAAGCCAAGTGGAAAACATTTACTAACTTACTGGATGAGGCCGCCCTTCGTGTTTCAGCATAGATGACATGTTTCAGAATGAGTGCGGTGATGTGTATATTTATAATCATGTAAAAAAGGCTTAAAAAGAAGACGTGGGGAAAACTAAGTACACCCCATGATTCAGTAACTTGTAAAACCACCTTTAGCTCCAATTACTTGAAGTAATGGTTTTCTATATGACTTTATTAGTCTCATATCACTGTGGAGGTATTTTAACCCACTCTCTCTTAGAACTTTGCTTCACTTCACTGAGGTCCATTCGTGCACAGCTCTCTTAAGGCCTCGCCACAGCATTCCAAACGGGTTGAGGTCTGGACTTTGACTGGGCCGTTGCAACACCTTGACTCTTTTCTTTTTTCAGCCATTCTGTTGTAGATTTGCCGCAATGCTTGGCTTAATTGTCCCATTGCGTCATTAAGCAAGTGTGGGCCAAGCTTTAGCTGTCAGACAGATGGCCTCTACAATACTTCGGTGCACAGTTGAGTCCATGGTCGACTGTTGAATATAGACTGAACCTAATATCTTAACGTGGTCATATGTTAAGATACAGCCAGTTCATATTGAAATAAGTGTGCTAATTTATTCAATGTGGCTAAAGAGAACATTACAGGAAAAGAATTGAAGAAATGCTAACGAGAAAAAACACATGCTGTTTTTTTTGGGTGATTTGAGAAATGAGAAATCCAGCAGTTGCACAGTAAGAGCTTCACTGTTTTTTCCCTCCATTTGGATGTTAGAAATGAGTGTTATCTTTGATTTTAAATGACACTGAATGGGCTGGAAATGATGTGTGAAGTCTGAATGTAGATGAGCTGTCATGTCATGCGTCCCACTGAAGAGAATGTGGCAACTTCGTTCCATTTATTTGTGTAATTCAACTGCGATTACATCTAACAAAGCTGCACACAGCTGTGACTCGCGCTGCTGCCACCCATGCAGCTTGGCTTTTGTCTTTGGATTGAAGCCAAGCAGAGTAAATTTTTAGGAAACATTTCTCGGTCTAATGTGAAGGTAATCACTCTCATTTCATCCGTTAAGGAGATACAGAAGGCCTTCAACAGCTACAAGTGTCTGATGATCTCCATCAACCTGAGCAGCCGTCACTTCCTGCCCGGCGACAGCACCGAGCTGCGCGAGCTCCAGGACGCCCTGAACTCGGCCAACCACAGCTGGACGCAGGCCTGCAGCTGCCTGGAGAGCTGGGAGAGGAGGCTGCGCGCCGCTCTCATGCGGTGTCAGGTCAGGAGACGCCCGGTGAGCTCTGATTCCGTGAACAGTTCGGGAAAAGCCATCTGAACCCAGTGTGTCCGATTCTTCCCGTTCAGGAGTTTCACGAGACGCTGCACTCGCTGCTGTTGTGGCTCGCCCAGGCGGAGAGCAGACTCGGCGCTGTGGACGTCAACAACCACTCGCACTCAGCCCTGCTCCGGCACAGGGACGCGCTCACGGTGAGGAGGGCGGTTTATCTGGAAGTGTCAGAAGAATGGAAGGCATCTTGTGTTTCAGAGAGTTCAGGGAACGCTGTTCGTGGCAGTTGCTGTCTCTTTCCTCGCTTATGTTTGCCTTTACTGCCCGGATCTTGACCAAAATCTGCTTTAAAATTTTTAGATAAAGTAGCTGCAATCATAGTGCCGTGCAAAAGTCTCGAGCAACCCCTCATTTCTTTATATATTGCTTTAAAGGAGCCGGACTTTTCTTGCAATTTTAGTGGCCTTAGACAGTAGCTCTCCAGGTCTTTTTCTTGGGACATTTTTCACTCGTTCTCAGTCCAGCCCTTGTTCCTGACACAAGGGAACCAGCAGGTAAGAACCACACGGAACAGAAGTTAGGTCAGCGCGTCGCTTACAAAGTACGAAATGTAGATCGGATTATTGCAGTGAAGGAAACCCCAAATTGCTCCCGATGCATCCATTGGAGCGTGAATGTGTGCGTGATGGCTAAAAGCACTTAAAGGCGTAGAATAAAGTGCCGAATGAATGTGTGTGAATGAGGCTTGTAGTAAGACGTGCTTTGAGCGCCCAGCTAGAGTAGAAAGTGCTTTATAAGTACCGGTCCATTTACACCGAACTCCACACTGCACTGAACTGCACACAACACTCTCTTGGTAAATTAGGCAAACACAATGGTTTCAGTTTTCAGTGAAAAAATATTGCAGTTGCCATCTCTCCTGGAGGGGTCGCCCTCAGTATCAACTTTTCTCCATTTTTTAAAGCTGCCAAGTGACAGAAATCGTTGCTGCCACCATAAGATGAACAGAGAAATTGCATTTTAAAGTATCGTTTACTAATTCTGTTTTATACTGCTGGTGGTCCATTAATAAATGCCTTTAAGACAAGAGCCAGGGGCCGTACAAAATCGGACCTTTGGACGTGTCTGGTCTACAGCCATCTGTAAAGCACGGTGGAGGCTTGGTCATGGTTTGGGGCTGCATTTCAGCTTCAAACCGTGACCGTGTTTGGGATCTTGTCAAAACTGACGGAATTATGAATGTAGAAAAGTACTTCAGATTTTGATCCAGCATTCGGTACCATCTGGAAAGCATCTGATTGGCATCAGCCTCATGTTCAGCGTGACAGTGATCCCAAACCCACTGCCAATGCGGTAAAAGGATAGAAAAACACACAACGGAACACTGTCAGTCACGGATTGGCCTGCTCAGAGCCCTGACCTCAAGTTTACTAACGCAGTGTGGGATCCTCTCGACAGAGAACAAAAGGCAGTCAAAGAAGAAATGTCCTCTGAAATGTCCTTCAAGAAGCCTAGAGAGCTACTCGTGAAGACTACTTCCATTCATGCGCGCATGTTCCAGTAAATCATTGCATTTATTTCCCATTTCCTGGCAAAATATAAAGAACTTCGGGGTGGCTCTAGACCATTTTATCCAAAAAGATGCATCTTGTACATGTTTTTACTCATTCATTTAAAACATGACAAAGTGTCTTCTGGCTGTAAATGTCGCGTAAAACCTTTTTAGCCAGCTCGTTCTGACGAGGGTGGTTCTGAATGGCTGCAATAGGTCGATATACCAGCGTGTTATAAAACCGAAACCTACAGCTGATGGATGTAGATGCCACTGACGTCTGAGTCCTGTGCTCTCTATCGCCCCCCCCTGCTGCAGGCTCTGCAGGAGGAGCTCCGTGGCCAGCAGCGGCAGGTTTCCTCGCTGCAGGCGATCTCCTCCCACCTTCTCCTGGAGGCCACCGGGGAGGACAGCATAGAGGCCAAAGAGAAGGTCCACGTCATCGACAACAAACTGCATCTCCTGCTGCGACAAGTGGCTGCGGACCTGCATACGCTGCAGGGAACACTAGTAGGTCCATCTTGCCAGGATACAGATCTGTGTTATTTCAATCTGCTCAGATGAATCAGTTCTACTGTTTACTGAATATTAAAGTTGATGCCTTTGAGTAAATAAGTCCATGATCTGAAGGTACACCTGCACACTTCACCCTCCAGCTTTTAAAGTCCCCTGAGACGGTAGCACTTTATTTTATGGCTCTGCAATTTCTAAACAATCCCTTCCTAGAAGCTTCCTGGAAAATACTGTGATTTGGTACGAACCATGCAGGAAAGTGACCCTGTTCAGTTGGTCCACTTCCACTGAATTATTTTCCGAGTGTAATTTACGCCATATTTTGGTGCACAGCAGCTCAGCAGTAGAGTGGGAGCTCCTGGCACGTATCGTGCAGCGTGCAGGGAGAAGAAAAACCTCGTGTGAGAGGGTCCGAGCACTTCTGATTTGAAGCATTAGGTTAAACTGAAACTGGGAAATATGTCAGTGTACGATTTAAAATGTGTACTGAAAAAAATGTAACATTACGGCGCACTGAACTAACACAATGCCGGTGAGTAATATGTGTGAAAGTGCGCAGACAAGCAGCAGCATGTTTGTCCTCGCTGACCTCTGATCCATCTGTTCAAATCTTTATCTGGGGGAAAATGCAATGACTGCGGTGCCGTCGGAGGTCAAAAGTCAGCGCTCTGAACCCGGTGACTTTGAACTGCTTCGGTCCGTCTTATCTCACTGCGTGTTTGTTTGCTGCCTGTGTCTCAGGAAACCTGCTCGACCGGCTCTGAAATGGACAGCGTCGGTCCAGGAACTCTCAGCTCACGCCAGCTGCTGCAAAAGGTACACCTAGCTAACTAACGTGTATGAATAATTCCCACGGTGGCCTATGTGGTGTGGCCTCCAGGAGTTTGCGTGCAGTTTTTGCAGCAAAGTTCACAGCAGAGTGCATCGATAGGGGCTGGCGCCAGGGGTGTTTCCTGGGATTTTTGGAGACCCTCACTCGCTGTTCTGGTTTACACTGTTCATATGCCGCCTGTGCGCGTCACGCTAACGTTTTTTTTTTGTGCCTTGACATTTGCATGACACCACGCCGATACGACATTTAATGTGCACGTTGCGTAGAAAGCGCTGCAAGTCGCGAGTTCACATGTAGAAGCTGTGAAAGCCCTGAACACGAGTGATTCACATGTTCGATGCGTCCTTTGTTTTAGGAGGAGGCTGGTCAGCAGGCAGCAGCGGTCAGACAATCGGCAACGAAAAGGTAGCGTCTTTAAACTTTTTTTTTTTTTTTTTTTTAAGTAATTTGAAT
>VUQH01026792.1:9267-27546 GCA_015106775.1 Etroplus canarensis
TTCTTTAAAAAAGTTTTTTTGCTGTGCAACTATTTGTCAAAAAAAAAAAAAGATCCACTTAGCACCAACCAGAAAACACTGCGTGTAGGCAGCATTTAATAGTTAATGGCAGAGTTGTTTTTTCCTTAACAGAGTGAAAAAGAAGAATGACATTTTGACAAAAAAAAAAAAATCACAACTCTAAATAAATCCTTATCTGCTAAATTTAAATATTTAGCTGCTGAATGAAGGTTTTGTTATGTCTCATTTAGAAGTTTCACTTGTTTTTCGGAAAAAGAAAGAAAGCAATGTAAATCTTTTAATGACTGCGTTTCGAGCCAAACTGGCATTTACTACAGCTAGTGGTATTAAAACTGAAATATAATTAACATACTTGACCTTGAAAAATAAAAAAATGATCACTGTAGCCATGCAGGTACTAAAGTCTCTTGTTGGATATTAGTCACACTCTTTTTGTCATGTTCCAGTTTAATAGTTGTGATCTTAGCTATGGACAAATGTATTGGGCCACACCTCTTAATAATTGGATTCATGTGTTTAATTTAGTCCCATTTCCACGGGTGTATACAATCAGGCACCTAGCCATGCAGTCTGCCTTTAAAGAGCTCACTGAATTCAAGTGTGGTACTGTAATAGGATACCACTGCTGCAATAAATCAGTTGGTGAAATTTCTTCCCTCGTAGATATTCCACAATCAACTGTTAAGTGGTATTATTACAAAGTAGAGGTTCTTAGGAATCACAGCGGATAGAATCAGGGTACTTTATTAATCCCAGAGGGAAACTGCTGGTACATTAAAGTCCCCAACATGGCATTAACATCAGCACAAAACCTGAGCACTGGGAGCTTCCTGGCATAAGTTTCCATAGCCAAGCAGCTTTATGCAAACCTTACATCTCTAAGCACAATATTAAGCATCAGATGGAGTGGTATAAAGCATGGTGTATAGCATGGTGCCACTGAACTCTGAAGCTCTGGGAATGTGTTCTTTCGAGTGACGAATCACACTTCTCTACCAGGTGGTTTGATGGACGAGTCTGTATTTGGTGAACGCCAGCAGAGTGTTACTTGCTTGACTGCACTGTGCCAACTGTAAAGTAATAATGCTCTCGGGTTGGCCTGGGTCCCTGAATTCCAGTGAAGTGAAATCTTAATACTTCAGCTTACTAAGAAATTTAGGACAATCCTATGCATCCAACTCTGTGGGAACAGTTTGGGGAAAGTCCTTTTCTGTTCTAACATGGCTGTGCAACAGTGCACAAAGCAAGGTCCATAAAGACATGGTTGGATGAGTTTGGTGTGAAAGAACTTCACTGGCCCACACAGCGCCCTGATCTCAACCCCACTAAACACCTCTGGGATCAGCTAGAATGGAGACTGCAAGCCAGGCCCGATCAGGCCCCACATCAGTGCCTGACCTTACAAACGCTCTCTTGAACGAATGAGCAAACATTCCTACAGACACACCCTGAAATCTTGCAGAAATCCTTCCCACATGAGTGGAAGCTGCTGAAGCTGCTAAGGGTGGGACTAACTCCCAATTAATGCCTTTAGAATGGGATGTCATAAAAGCTCCTGTAGGTGTAATGCATGTGTGGCCCAATACTTTTGTCTATATAGTATATCTTAAAAGGTGTTATTACTAAGAATTACAAAGCTGCTTTTTTCCAAACCAAATACAATTTTTACATTTGTCAGTAATATCACAGTAACTCACCCCGTAGACACATGATCTGTAATGCATTAACTGTAGGATGCTATGCTCCTGGAACACTGGACCACAGCTGGATACAAATGTGCAATTGGTGAATCAATGCAATGACATTTAAGCTCGTTCCATTAAAAGAACCAAACACCTTTTGTAATAAATAAAAAATAAAAGTCAGATGTGCTGGGTGGATGAAATGTACTACATGTCCATTTCAGCTGTGAACAACACTCTCCACCTACCTGCAGCATTGACTTCATCACTTTTTAAAAAGACATCGATGACTGGAGATGTCAAGGCTTCTGGTTGGCACTTATTTAATACATCCGTGTGGTTGCTGTTAGCAACAGGTGTGACATCAGAGAATTTTTTTCTGCCATCTTCTGGAGGCTGAAAAACACCAGGGAATCATATAAAACTAGTCATTAATGTCTCTGGTTGAATAATAAGTGACATGCGACATGGAGTTTTGGGGCATGAGTTAGCTCAGGCTTTTAAACACGAACGTGTTTAACAGAGTTCTCATTAAAAGCAAGGGAAAGAGGAGCTAAAGACATATTTCAAGATCAAAGGTAACATTGTTAAAACTGTGGACATCAAACCTTAGAGCCAGTCTTCATAATGAGAGCCATGCTGTAATGGAGTTTCTCTGTCCAGAGTCTTCATTATTAATGCTCAGTCTTTTTTTATGATACACCTGCCTTTTAGTTCCTACTGTTTCACCTTATGTTCACTTTAACAGAGGTCAGCCCTCTCATAGGCTGCCTATTTTCTCATTCAAGACTGCCATTAGGGATGGATGTATCACTAAAGTGTCACCCAACATCTCTGCGGTCATCAAGGTTTATTTTTTCCTAAACACGTTCCGCTTCGGACAGTCCAAACAGCCCAGGAGAGTCATTGCCAACTTATTGGACCGTGTCTGAACAGCTTTAGGAAAGTGCAGCTCACAAGGATAAAGTGCATGCAGTCGTGATCAGCTGCTCCCAGTGGATTGCAGGAGCATAGACTCGCAGAATGAGCCTCTCTGCCAGAAACATTGCGTAAGTCAAGGATTTTTCTCTGCCTAGTGGGGCAAGACACACAATGATGAAAACTTCCACTAGTTCTTGACATCCAGCATTTGTTAGTCTCCACATTGTGGACCAAACATATGGATTGTGTTGCCTGTCTTACCTCGAAAAATACGTCCGCGAGCTTCATAAAGCTTCAGAATGAATAACAGAGCAATTCCTGAGGCATATCTGGAGGGCAGAAAGACACCAGCACTAAATCTTTAGAGCAATCTGATAAAGCCTTTTAGAGAGAATGTGAGTGTTTTAATACCTTCATTTATGTTGAAAGCCATCTTTTTATTGATCTGGTAGCAATCCATGTGTCACAGAGCATGAGTAAAGGTGCTGAACCTTTCTATTATTGCATCTGAGGTAAAGTCCCTCTCAGCCAGGCACACAGTCTTTCACTGTAGGCATGTCATTGTACATTTGTAACTACTGCACACAAGGCTTTTATTTTTTAAACTGGTGGGACTGTTATAAAAAAAACAACCAATCTATATGTTCTTGTACAGAAAAAAGCTCCAAAAGTTTGGCACATAACTAGTCCCTTACCATTTATTATAGAAATCCTGTTACTACACCACAATGACTGGCTTCATTGTGTGCCATGTGCTTGCATCTGTTTTTTTCCTATCTTTTACTGTCTCTGAATTATTTAAGAATTAGTAGCACAAAAATCTTATCCATTTTCAATGGGGGAAAATTCCTCTTCTGTTCTTACTCCAGGCTGATCATCGTGAAAATACCATTCCCACACTGAATCAACTGGCACAGTGGTGTGATGACTTCTATTGCTTTTTACAGTTTTTTTTAAATAATTCAAGAATTTGTCACAAAAAAATCTCCAAAATCTCTCCCCACTAAATAGGAGTGCTAAACTGGAGGGATGAACTGCCAAATTGGAAGAAGCAGAAAGTTATTCTGAAAATTGTCTCTCTAACCTACTCCCGGGGCCAAAGGTACAGACAACATTTTACCGCCAAACCATAAAAAAATTGTCATCGCTCAAATGATGCCTTCCCCAAAGTCAAGTGATGTGTACTTTTCGGTTTGTAGGCATTTAAGTGTGGAGAGATCCATCTATGTCCCCCATAGACACACATTATAATTTGAAAGAGGACTTTTAATGAACGGCACGTAAAATGTTCTTCGACATGAGCTTCCCATCAGCCAACAACTCATTTCTGAAACAACCAAGTTACTCAGCTTGAACCCATCAGCAGCAAGCCACAGACTGGGTCCAGCAGGAGCAGCAATCCCACTGCAATTTCGACAGAAATGGTGTGGTGTGCTGATGCTCCTTTTTTCTATCACCTTTTAGATGGTCATGATAGGAGGCTGTCCCTTCCTCATCCTAGATCAGTCAGAAGGTGCTTCCTGTTAAAAGGGAATTCTTCCTCCCCACCATCACCAAGTGCTCAATTCCACTGATAATTGGGCGTGCCAAACCAGCAAAAAGCAACACACCCATTTCACATAATATTGAAACAGCTGCTGACAGGAATACAAGTAGGATTCAACTACAGATTCTGCATTTTGAAGCCTCAGCTGCATTTTGGCCACTGTCATGTTCATTTTCTGGAGCCACAAGTGACCATATCTGTATTAAATGAAAACTGAAGCGCAAAGTTCAGTCTGTACTATACAGCAAGCCATAATAGCAGGCTGATCATTTGATTAACCCTAACCCTAACCCACAAAAAACAAAAAGATACCAACAACACACACATGGTTGCACCGCTTTGATAGACCAGCATAAAAAGATGAACCCTAGTCTGTCATTCACTGCATCAGTCACAAGTTAGAACGTGCTTTCCTGATGCTGTGAAACATTACAGAGCTGAGTCACTTTCATATACTTACTGACTCAAAATCTGCGAGTCTGCTGTTGATCTCAGTAAACAGAGCAGGGTTACCTCCTTCCTCATCCAGAAATATGCAGATGTGGCAAAGTGCCGCAGATGACACTCTGTAGTAAAAGCAGAAAAAGGCTATCATCCAAACAGACTTTTTTCTTGGGAATCTACTGGCAGAATATTTATTTATTTTTTTAAACTGACAGCATTTTGCGTTGTTGCATTTTCACATTATTTCATGATAAATGTTGACGACAAGGGAAAAACATGCAACCAAGAATATTGCAAATATTAATTTAATGTAAAAAACAAAATGACCTTATTGGTCATGGTCATGGAGGGAGCGGTCCTACTGATTGACTCCAACGTTAGGAAGGTGTGGTTGGGGCCTTCACATCACCATTTTGCTGACACCAGTAATATGGTCAATGCAATCACATGCTGAGGTGTTAACATGCTTTCATGCTTTTTATGGCTGTAGTTACTACTAACCATGTAGTCACAATACTCTTGAGCTCATCTGGTGGTGATGGAGATCCATTTGTCCTGGATATGACTGTTTGTAAGCCTCCTTGTCTTCTCAGTGGATCTAAATTTTTGTTATTTTGTGCAATACAGCCAACCAATGACAAGAAAACTCATCATTTTCTTTTTTCACTCTACACATTACAGTAATCTGTAAATTGTGATGGAGTGTGTGCTGCATGTGCTACTACATCACTGATGTCCTGCTTGGTTTATCAATCACCTGTTTTAAATCAGCAAATTAGAAATAACCCAGCCACATGCCAGTGTACTCCTAGTGCTGGTCCCAAGCCTGCGTAACAGCTCAGCTCAGGTTCAGAAGTGCGGAGATAAAGTCAGAGAGGCAAGGCTGAGATGGTTTGGACATGTTCAGAGGAGGGATAGCAGACATACTGGACAAAGGATGTTGAAGATGGAGCTTCCAGGCAGGAGGAGAAGAGGAAGACAACAGAGAAAACTGATGGATATAGTGAAGGAGGACATGCAGAGGGTTGGTGTGAGGGAAAAGGATGCAAAGGAGAGAGTGAGATGGAGGCAGATGATCTGCTGTGGTGACCCCTAACAGGAGCAGCCAAATGAAAGAGAAGAAGAAGAAATAAAAATACAATAGCATATCCTCTTCAGTTGCCACTTTTTTAGGTTAAATGCATGCTGGGATACAAGGTCACACAAGGAAGGTCCCAAAGTACCCAAGTTAAAATACTTGATAATATTTGGACTGTGCATGGCTGGAAGCTAGCTTTAATTTGAGACCCAAATGGAGGGAGGCTTGAGATGTAGTCAGACACTATAAGTGAAAACACCTCCCATGTGTTTTTAATCTGAGGTTTTCTTTGACAATAGGCCGCTCTGGGCTCATCACACATTGTTAATTCAACACCATGCATCGTTCTGCATCCAAAAGCTCTCGCCAAACACGCCAACTCATCAGACACTGTTACTTCATTGCCATCTGGCTTGTGTAGGTCCCCTGGTATTTGATAAGCTAATTATATGTTTCCTTTTTTTCTCTAAAAGTTCTGTAGTCAGTTGGACCATGCTTTAATGTCTGCCTGTTCATATTTCAAAAGGTGAAAATATAGAAGGCGATAAAAGGTTAATTAACGGTCTTTCATCGATAAGTATTTTAAAAAAGTCTGAGGAGATCTTATTATTCTTTATCAAACATCAACACCTTAATGGAAAACTAACATTGTATCATCTTCATTTGAAATATCAGCTTAATGTTCACATAGAATGGGTTATATTAACGTGACCTATTCTTTCTCTTCTTCTTCTTAGGTTACAAGGCGTTGAATTTCTCTTTCACACACATACAGCCCAACGTACATATAATGACAAAGCAAGCAGTGGCTCTATAATGAGGTGTGTATGGGTCACCATGGTAGACACAATCATTATCACACTTTCTCAGTGGTCTCGTACAATTATCTCCGTGAAATCTGATGGTAATGGTGGGTGTAAATAGAGGAATCATAATTTCTGCACTATAGAGGTGATGCTTAGCAGGCATAATGCTTGTTATGATCTCCATCCTAGTTTGCTAACAATTTCCAACTAGCACTAAATAAACCTGAGGCTGATCTCAGTATCATTACTGTTGGAGGTATTTGGCAGTGGTTCAGGGAGCACGGGTTGTCTTCTAATCAGAAAGTCAGTGGTTCGATCACTGGCTCCAATAGTCTGCACATTGAAGTGCCGTTGGGCACTCCATTAGTCCGTCAGTGTGGGCGTGATAGGGAAAAGCTTTTAAAGGCATAGACTAAAGAACTGTATGAATGTGTCAATACAACTTGTAGTTTAAAAAACAGTCGAAGTGCTCAAGGTAGAAAAGGGCAATACAGAGTCTTAAAAAAAGTTTTTCACTGGGCTCCAAGCAGTCCTGAAAAACTAAGTGCACCCCATGCTTCAAGAAATCACCTTTAGCAAACATAATTTGAGATAAGTGGTTTACATATGACTTTATCAGTCTGTCACATTGTTGTTGATGAGTTTTGCCCCACTCAGCTTTACAGCGTTGCTTGAGTTCATTGAGGTTTGAGGGTATTTGTTCATGCACAGTTCTCTTGGGGTTCTGCAATACCATTTCAGTCAGGTTGAGGTCTTTACCTTGACTAGGCCATTGCAACATTTTGATTCTTTTTCATTTTCAGCCATTCTGTTGCAGATTTGCAGGTGAACTGGCTAAAACTGGACCATTGTCCTGTTGCGTGATCCAGCTTGGGCCAAGCTTTAGCTGTCAGACAGATGGCCTGACATCTGACTCAAAATGCCTTGGTATACAGAGGGGCTCATGGTCGACTCTTTGATTGCAAGGTGCCCAGGTCCTGTGGTTCATGCCCAAATCATCACCCGTCTATCGCAATGCTTCACATGTGATATGAGGTGTTTGTGCTGATAAGCTGTGTTTGGTTTTTACCTACTGTAATGGGGTGCTGTGCATTATGCCAAACATCTCTGCTTTGGTCACATCAATCCATCCAAAGGACATTGCTCCAGAAGTCTTGCAGTTTGTTCAAATGCAACTTTGCCAACCTAAGCCATGCTGCCATGTTCTTTTTAGACAAAAGAGGCTTTTTCTCCTGTCAATCCTTCCAAACAAGCCATATGTGTTCAGTCTTATTCTGACTGTTAACACACACCTGAATGCTCCAGACCAGCAAAATGCCAACACTTCTGCTTTTATAGAGGTGGTCACACCAGCTGATGATCAATTAATCAAGTGTATTTGATTAACAGCACCCGGCTCCTACTTACCCTGTTAGTTTCTATGGAAGCAGTATGAGTGGGCTTAGTTTTTCACAGGATTGCATAGATTACTCTGAAAACTTTCTTTTTCACATGACTGTAAGTATCAGCCCATTTAGCACTAAATTAGCCTGCATCTTACTAATTGTCAGTACCTCTGCATCACTCACTGATGAAAAACACTGCATGATGGTTTAAATATGGACTCAAAGCAGACTGTTGTACATTCATCAGAGTGCAATATTAGTCTACGAGTGATGGATCTCCGAAGAAGTATACCAGAATATGTATTTTCCCTGTAGCTTTACCGAGGTTTATAGCGAGTTTACATTTTTAGCTGCTGATCTTCTAACTGCACCACTTCACCTGTTTAATGTTTCATGCTCCTTTTGGACCAAAACTGAGTAAAATGCAAAGGTTGCACTTACCTTACATACGTCACGTAAGTAAAAAAAATAATGATAATGTTAGTTCATAGCTACTGAATGCACAAACAGAGAGTCTTTGCCATATCCGGACGGAAAATCATTGTATTGACAGCTTCTTTCTGCTGCAATGAAGCGGCAAGAGACGACCTATTGCACATTCGAAAATAGCTTGAAAAACATCATATGTAGACACAGCACAAGACCTTTTTCTTTTTAACCATTCATACCCTTTAACTGAGCAGTGTCCAGAGCAGCAATTACATGCCATTAGAAAGGTATAAAATGAACAGAAGATACTTCAAACTGTGGCTTAACTCTCAAAAACAGCCACTAAAGTGTCTCCCCTGCTCCATCTGCATCTGCTGGATGGTTTGTGATATGGCCGGCTACACCGCTTTGTAACAGCATGCAGCATACATTTTTAGGTGTATTTATTACTCAGATGTGCCAATTCCACTATATGTCATACGTCGAATTCAGACAAGCTGAGAGAAAGCTGTCCAGTGTCTCCTCATAGTCTTCATTATCCTGTGCTACACTTTTCATTGCTGCCAAGGAATAAACAAGCAGAACGGGATGAGCGCTGTTTTTAGGTTATTGTTCACACTAAAAAAATATTTAAATTCACTCAACAGTTTTACAGCAACAGTCCATTAAATCTGTGCTCCTCTTAATGAACTTAATGAATGTTGTTGGTTGAAATGCAGCCACTGAAATATGAGGCCCTGTTAAGCTGCAGTGGTTCATCCCTTTACCCAGAAATGCCCGGCAGGAAGAGATTTGTCCTGGTTTAACAAGGCTGGTGGACAGTACATGTGTCATTTTCTCCATTTCCTTTTCTACCTAAAAACTACATTTAATAAGGAAGCAGCAAGTCTGAACTGCCTAACAAGGAGGATGCCATTTAATGTGAACCACCTGACAGTGGTCGTGAGAACAAATATTTTGACAGCGGCTGAGCGGCAGTCAGTTTGTTAAAATTTAACAAGGAAGGCAGAGTGATGATCAGTCTACATTCATTAATCTGTCTGTCTGTCTGTCTGTCACATCCGCTGTTTGGGATGCCCCTGATCAGATTCGGACGGCCCTGGGGAAATGCTGCATGTCACTGGTGTTCCAAGATTTCCAAAAATTGCTCTGCCCCGGAAAGTACAATTACAGGTCAAACTGAACTGTCACATCCATCCCTGATGGCCCTGTTGGTCCAGCAGTGCCGCATAATTTTCCTTCATTTTCTGGCTCAATATTTTTATGGATATTTGCTTATATGTGTTAACACTGGGTCTAGAGCCAGTATGTCATTATTCTCAGGTAGAACACAGTTAAAATGGCTTCTGACATGTTCAAAACTGGCTTCTTTACCCTTATATATTACATTTATTTCATGTAAATCTTTAAAAAATTACTGATTTTGGGCAGTTATGTGGGAGAGTTTAAAAATGGTTGTAAGATTTGACAGCATCACTTCTTAACAAAAACCAAGCCAACACCTGTGCCTTGTTGGCATGTGTCTTGTATCTAGTTTTGCTCATAGTTTTCATGTGACAACACACCATTATCAGAATCAGAAACTTTATTGTCATTGTGCAAAAAGTACAACGAAACTGTAAGCAGAGCAATTCTAACTATTCCACCAAACATTTTCCGACTGGGTTGAGATCTGGTGACTGGACACCATCTGAATACAGTCAACACTTTGTCATGTTCAAGAAACCAGTCTGAGATGATTTGAGCTTTGTGACATGGTGTTATCCTGCTGGAAGCAGCCATCAGAAGATGGGTTCACTGTGGTCATAAAGAGATGGACATGGTCAGTTACAATATTCAGGTAGGCTGTGGCACTGAAATGATGCTTAGTTGGTACAAAGGGGCCCGGAGTGTGCCGAGAAGATATCCCTCACATCATTACACCACCAGCAGCCGTAGCCTGAGCCACTGATAAAAGGCAGGATGGATCCACGTTTTCATGTTGTTTACAACATATTGTGACCCTGCCATCCGAATGTTGCAGCAGAAATTGAAACTCATAAGACCAGGACATTTTTTTCCAATCTTCTATTGTCCAATTTTTGTGAGCCCATACAAATTGTAGCCTCAGTTTCCTGATCTTGCCTGACAGGAGTGGCACCAGGTGTGGTCTTCCATTGTTGAAGCCCATCTGCTTTAAGCTTCAATGTGTTGAGTGCTCAGAGATGCTCTTCTGCATTCCATGCTTGCAATAAGTGGTTATTTGAGTTCCTATCTGCTCGAAGCAGTCTGACCTCTGGTATCAACAAGGCATTTCAGATATTTTTGGTTGAAGAAGTTTTTGTTGTGGTATACCCACCACTGTTGTTGGCTTTTGTTTCAATAAATTGTTTGAGCTGAGGAAATCACCATTGCATGCTTCTACTTAAATGCCCTATTTTCATAATATAATATCACTGTAGCAGGAACTTTTTACATATTCCATAAAGTTCACCCAAATGCAAAATATCCTTAACTTTTTGTGAGTAATGTATGTCACATACATGGAAAGTCTATGGTTTGCAACCAGGAGGAGATGCATGCCAGGGTACCCCTAGTGCCAGTCTCAAGCCTGCCTAAATGGGAGCATTAGGAGTGTCTGTGCCAAATCAGATATGTAGATTTATCTGCTGTAGTGACCCCTTGGGTAAAAACAGAGGAGCCAATATTATCTTTGTCTAACTAAAGAAGAATCTGGTGAGTGTATTTCTTCTATGAAGCCTTCAAAAGGTCATGGTGGAGATCAGGATTACTTTTCCATTCTCTCACAGTAAATATGCATTTCTTCTAAGCCACATGTCCAGTTGATTTCAGAGGCCAGTCGACCTACAATGCAGTACATTCAGTCAGTGAAAACACACATAAAGTGAGTGTTCCCCTGAGGGTGGTAGATTCATTTACCTGGAGTTTAAATTAGGCTGGAAGCTTTTTAATGGTTTTAAGTTAGGCATTTTAACATGGAAGTCTATGGAGACTGACTTGCTTTTGATGTTACTCTCTAATGATGACTCAAAGAATAGAGGTTGCTGTTGTTGCCACAATGCAGATACACTGTAGTCACAACCAGCAGCAGTCTACTCAGTAACTATTGGAAAGCATGTTAAAAAGCTAAATTAATATTGTGAACAGAGTAAAAAAAAACTTGCTAATTACTCTGTTAACATGAGTCATTATGAGTCTTTAGTCACAAGTACTGCTGTGCTGACTTTAGGCCTCGCTGTGCACAGCCTCGGCTACCCATAATACACACAAAGTGATGTCAGTTCCATTTTAACCCAATGGAAGCTTCACTATAGCAGTGCTTTGTCCCTAAGAGAGAATAATGACAATGGGCAGATAAAGGGAAGTCACCACATTAAACTGCGTTAAGCCACTCAGAACCAGACGCATTACAGAGGAAGAAAGAGGGGATGAAGAAAGGGATGAGAGGGGAGAGAAAATGACAGCAAGGCCCAGAGAAAAGAGCGAGGCAGTGATAAATCGGAGGATTAATCCGGGCTACTACAGAGGGATTAAATCATTCTCTCACTAAACGTCTGCCTGCTCTGTCAGACGGCAGAGGTTAAGCAGACCGTTCTCTCCCTGTCCCGTTTTGCTGCTTTTCTCTCATCCCCTCATCCACCTTTTTTCATCCTTTTAATGGCATTAGAGGAGTGGAAGTATTTAATCGGAGGAGCAGCGTAGTGAGGAAGGCCTCTGCAGAGCAAACACACACACACACACACACATGCACACAAACACAAGCACTGAACAGATGGAGAGTTGGGCTAATAGATGTCAGTGTTTCTGTTAATCTGATGGAGAGGAGAGATAGCAGAAAGACTCATTGATTTCCCTGGTGGCAGGTGTGGCAGCAATATGTGTGTGCGTGGGTGGATGGGTGGGGGCCGTGGGGTTAGCAGTGGGGGGGTTGTGTGTGAGTGGGGGTAGGTTGGTGGGGGTTGGTGGAGGTGGCTTGCATTTCAAATGGGCAGGAAGGCAAATTGCTTTTGAAAGGAAATTAATTACAATCTCATACGAAAATAAAAAAGGACAAAGTCTGTATAAATTAAATATATTTCTACACTGCTGTGCAAAAGTCTTGAGCCTTACCTCATTTCTTTATATTTTGTTGGGAAAATGGGAAATAGGTGCAATGATTTATTGAAACGTGCAAATATAAATAGAAATACATTATATAAGACAAAATCAGAGTTTGCACAGTTCTAACAAAAGTCAGTATTTGGTATGACTGCCTTTATTCTTCAACACTGCAGGAATTCTCTTAGGTAAACTTCCTTGTAATTTCTTTAAGTAGTCTTCAGGAATAGTTCTCCAGGCTTCTTTAAGAACAATCCACAGCTCTTCATTGGATGTTGGCTGCCTTTTGCTCCATTCTCTGTCAAGCTGAGCTCACACTGTGTCAATCATGTTGAGATCCGGACTGTAGGCAGGCTACTCCTGCATTAGCAGTGTGTTTGGGATCGCTGTCATGCTGAAAAATGAAGCTATTGCCAACCAGATCCAGATGGTACTGCACGGTGGATCAAAATCTGACGGTACTTTTCTGCATTTATAATTCCATCAATTTTGACAAGCTCCCTAACACCACTGGCTGAAATGCAGCCTCAAACCATGACAGAGCCTCCACCGTGTTTTACAGATGGCTGTAGACACTCACTTTAGAGCTCTCTCCTGACCCCCTTTGGATTTTTCACTGCATAAGACCTGTTGTCACTGATTTTCAGTTCAGTTCTTGTGCAGTTTGGCATAACTCAGCCTTTTATCTATTTCCCTTCATTAAGAATACCTTCATCACAGCCACCCTTGCAATGAGACCGTTTCTGATGAGGCATCAGTAAACACTAGAAGCAAGTGAAGGGCCAGATGCATCTCTCAGGTCCTGTGTCAGGTCTTTGCTGGATTTTTTTCCAGTTTCTAAGGGCATGACTTTCAGATATTGTTAATAGGTCAGTGTTAAGTGGCTTAACAAACAACAACAGACATTCCTCTGAAAATGGTCAGGTATAAGGACTGGACAGAAAATGAGTGAAAAAGCAGCCAATGTCCAAAGAAAGACTTTGAAAGACTTTCAGAAAGCCTGAAGAACTATAGCTTAAGACCACATCAAAAATTACAAGAAAGTCTGGCTTCTTGAATGCAAAGTATAAAGAAATGAGGGATTTCTAAAGATTCTTCCACAGTTCTATATATATAACTAAGATCAACCCAGTGTTTGTGTAATCCAGTAGTTTTTATTCAAATATTTAATATGAGTTAATTATAGCAGCGTAATGGTTTGTGCATTCGCCTTTGAAGCGAAAGGCCCCTGGTTCGATTCCAGGTGGGGACACAAGCCCCTCTCACCATGGAGGGTTGCATCAGGAAGGGCATCCGGCGTAAAACCTCTGCCAAATTACCAATGTGGATTAATCCGCTGTGGCGACCCCTTGGTGGAGAATACAAGTTTAATACTGAGCGGTTTAGAACAGCTTTATTACTAAGTGGTCATTTTTGGCCTGTGATGAACAATCATCTTGACCAGCAATAATACAGAAACAGAAATAAATTAATAGACCTCTTAGAATTCAAGCAATAGGTGCAATCTGAACTCTCAACCATAGTCTGTACTCCACACACCAGTTGGTGATGTCATTCATGGGTGATATCACCTGGAATTGGTTTGTGGACTATTATCTGAAGCCTTGAGTTTGGCATTTTGACTGTCACCCTTTCTTGTTCTTTAACCAGCTGGAGTCCACGTATGCGCCGGTGTGTCCAAATCACATGACTGCAAATCACGTGAAGCACATGCAAGACGCAGTCTCCCTGAGTCTCCATTTCATTAGTGTTGAAAGTGCAGACTTCAAGCTGTATGCCACTTTTTAAACTGTGTTGATAGGGCAAGTAAAGCTGGACTTATGATAAATAATTTGCGCTGTGATTTCTCTGTGCGTTCGATGCAGGACGAAGGAAGGAAGGCAAGAAGGGGAGTACTTGCAAGAAAAAAAAACACTCCTAATCCAATTGGTAGAAAAATGCACCACATGAGCAAATCTAAACATGGCATTTGGTTGCTAAGGATGAGGAGAACGTTTTGGGAGTGACAGCAGTGAAAGAGAGAGAGAAACAGATCATGAGTTGGTTGAGAGATTTGTGACATTGTGATGTGCCCCAGTGTGTTGTAGTGAACAGAAAGGGATTTTTTTTTTTGGAGAGACAAATAATTTCTGTGGCATCTTATTGTGACATGTGTTTTATAAATAGTTGGACAAAAAAAACAAAAAAATGCCTGAGGCATTGCCTGTATTTTAATGTAAAAAGTTGTGTATAACTTTGTTGTTTGCTAAATTTATGCATTTTTTAAATTTTACTTTATATTTTTATTCTAAGTTAAAAAAAAATGTTTTTTTAAACACGTTTGGGATTTTTGAAGTAAAACATATAACTTTTCCTATTTAGATTTAATATTTTTGTGTGATTTTAGTCCACTGTGTTAATACAGTATGTCAAAATGAAAAAAAAAAAACAAAACTGTAAAATGACACCAAACAAGGCAAGGTGAACCATTTTAAGGTAAAATATGAAGGTCAAACTGAAAGAAGTCTATACCCCAGACTCCAGAGGGTAAAGCTGTGGTGCAATCAGCTAACTCTACCACTGGCTAGCTAACTAGCTTAGCAAGGTGCATCACTGATTGTAAATGGGATGCTAATTTTGGCTAGCAAAAAGTAAATTTACTGTTTTCTGCCAAACAAGATCACATTGCACCCATCTGCCCCTTGGAGTGACAGCATGGTCTCTGCTTTAATTTGAGAATCAGACTACTTTATTAATCCCAGGGGGAAACTGCTTACATTACAGACACTTTGTTAAATATATATAAATATAAATATAAAAGAGAAAATACCAATAAAAGAAGATAAAAATATATAAATCCTATATGAAAGAGAGTCCAATGTGAAGCATAGGATTTGCATAAAATTAAGCCATAATACAAGTTCAAGGGTAAATTTAAAAAATTTTTAAAAAACATAGAAGAATAAGATTTGGCAGTTTGCGGGTCTGGAGCATTCAAGTTTGTGTTAACACAAAGCCACAATCTTCCAAGAATAGGCATCCTAGTGAATTTACCTCAACATCAGACCATGCAGTGCTTAGCAGTTGCATGGTAAATGTTGAAGTTCATGACAGTACAATTAGAAAAAGACTGAAAAAGTATGCCTTCGATAGGTTGCCGGGGGAAAGTCTCTATATAAAGAATGTGGCAGTATGGCTTAGGTTTGCAGAGCCTAAACTGAACAAACCCCAAGACTTCTGGAACAATGTCTTTTGGACAAACCTTTAGACCAAAGTGGAGAAGTTTGGCCATAAAGCACAGCACCGCCTTTGGCCTAAATCAAACACAGCATATCAGCGCTAACACCTCATACCAACTGCGAAGCACGGTGATGGAGGGGTGATGATTTGGGCTTGTTTTGTAGCCACAGAACCTGGGCAACTTGTCATCATTTAGTTAGTCATGAAACCCTTTGTATTAAGCTACGTTCACACCGAACGCGATTCGCGTGGCAAATTCGCCTCCGCCACCTCTGTTTGGCTGCGCTGTGAACTCGCCCCTCTTCGCATGTCCAAAAGTGTGTTCATAAGCCACATGCGAATTCGCGTCAGGCGAATTCATGTGTGGGAGGAGCTACCGCCAACCTTTATTTATCGGCCTCATTGCTACATTATGGAAGACATGGATGATGTTGAGAGTAGCTTGGATTTATTTGTTTTGGAGAGCTTTACAAAGGTGCTGGCAAGCACGTCGCCATGTCTGGGTTCATGATATCATTCAGAGACGCTCCCAGTACGGTGAGTTTCACCCTCTACTCCAGGAGCTGCGTCTGGATGACGGCTGCTGTCAGTGGTACTTCCGTCTCTCTGTTGCCCCATTTGACAACTTGCTATCCCCGCATTGGTCTGCGGATTACGTGACAGGACACCAATTACAGGCGCTCTATTCCAGGACTCCACCTGCTGATCACATCATCAACACGTCACTACCAAAGCAGAGTTTCTGATTGGTTGACGCGACGCGAATATTCGCCAAAGTTCAGATTTTTCAACTCTGGAAAATTTGCGCCGCGCTGCATAATTTTCGCTGCGCGGCCGATTCTCGTCGCGCCGCCCCCGCAGCACCGCCCAGAATGCGATGCGCCAGCCACTCAAATCGCACCGCAGGACCTCTCACCGCGTGTTTACATTGACTTAATATTGAAACTGGCCGCCCCCGCCGCGCGAATCGCTAAGTTTATATATATTTTTTTTTATTTTATGAAATAAGAAGTAACCATATATGAATGTTTGCTGGTGATGTTTACCTTTGCCCTCATATCTGACAGAATCTGTGTTTACATCTGTTTAATTACAAAAATCACCAAAGTATTTTTCAATGTATACCCAAAGTTTTGGATACAACTGTATCCCATGATACTTGTGCTCAAAGATGCTTATATAGAAAAAAATGAGCTGAATTAAAAAAGAAAACAAAAAACTAGATTTTATCTTTAGATTGTGGCTCTTACAGTGGGTGTAAAACTGGTTTGGTTGCTGTTTTTAACGGAGCTTAAACGTGTTTTTCAGTACTAAAAAGTTCTTGTGGATAGCTGCTGAACTTATGAAGTTACGAAGGTGCAGAAAAAAAATAGCACCAGTGTCAGATTTGGACCCTCCTCTGTGCACTTGGAGCTTCTGTAACTCTGAAAATATTCACAGTATGAAGGAACAATTTTACATGGCTTCATTAAATGTACTAAAGTTATTGGACAGTTGCTGATTCTGAGTGGGTCAAATGATTTGGTGGATTTTATGACCCAGCCAAAAAAAATGTAATTTATGCAGCTTTAAATAAAAAGAACCATCAGGAATAAACGATGATGTCATTGGTAGAACACATCCTTAAGAATAGTCTTTGAACTCTATGAGTCAGCAATTCTCTTACATTGTTGGTCCAGGTTCATTACTGAAGTCTGGAGGTTTCCTTAATTAAATTCAGTTCAATTCAATTCAATTTTATTTATATGGCAACAATTCACAGCAAAAGTCATCTCAAGGATCTTCACAATGTAAGGTGAAGACCCCACAGTATTAGAGCGAAATCCCCAACATTTAGATGATCCCCCATCAGAAAGCACTCAGCGATTGTGGGAAGGAAGAACTCCGTTTTTAACAGGAAGAGACCTTAAAGAGAACCAGGCTCAGGGAGGGGCAGTCATTTTCAACATCTACATCAATGTTAAAATCACCTACTATAATTATTTAATCTGAACTGAGCACTCGATTAGATGAAATGTCCAAAAATTAATACAAAAACTGCATAAGGGACAATAGGACGATAGAAAACAACAAATAAAACTTGCTTTTGAGTTTTCCGTCAGGGTGATTGAGGCTAAGAATGAGGCTTTCAAATGAATTATTTGGTTGATCAGTCAACTAGAGTTAAATATTGCTGCCACTCCTCCTCCTCAGCCTGGGCTTCAAGAATTCTGGTAGTTAGTCTGACTTGGGGGAGTTGATTCTTTTACACTGACATATTCTTCCTGCTGTAACCACGTTTCTGCACAACAAAATAAATCAATATCTTGATCAATTATTATATTTTTCATTAACAGGGACTTAGAAGGGAGAGATCTAAAATTTAATAGTCCACATTTAAATGTTTTGCTTTTTGGTGCCATTGAAATGGTTGTATTATTTTTTCTTTATTTTTATTTCTAGACCAGTGCTTCTCAATTATTTTCTGTTACGCCCCCCCCAGGAAGAGGAAAATATTTCGCGCCCCCCCCACTTTCCGCCGTGACTATAAACAGTATCATTTGTCTATAAAATTATTAAGTACACCTCTGCATAACATTGTATCCTTATTAACATTAAAGATAACAAAAAAGAAAGAAATATAGAACAATTTACAACAAAGAATAACTTT
>VUQH01026802.1:8906-21274 GCA_015106775.1 Etroplus canarensis
ATTTTAAATATATATATAAAAAAAAAAAAAAAAAAAAAATCAGGCCAAGCCTAGCAGATCAGTCCTCTCATTCTAATCTTCCAATCCTACCTTGTCTTCCTTCAGCCATTTCTCCAGTAGTTGCTTGCGGCCCTGTTGCAGGACGGGCCTGCACAGTTCCAGAGATTCAAACTTGTTGAGTTGGCCCTGGTCCAAAAGAATACCAAAATACTGCAAGAGTGGAGAGGCCTGACCCGGCTGGGCTGGAACACTCTGAAACTTACGAATGGTTTCAGCTGTTCGCAAGATACCCTGGGGGAGGGGAAGACATCAAAGAACTTTGGAATTTTGGTATAAGCACAAAACAAATAAGCAGAAAAATGAGAGACTCCTTTAAATCTTTTGAAGCAGCCAAACATTCCATATTTATTGCAGTGTGTCCACATGCAACAGACATAAAAAAAAATTTACTGCATCTGTTTTGTGTTTCCTTTTAGGATGCTGAATCACAGTGGGTGAACTGGTACATTTTTCAATTATCAACAGAATATATTTGACAAATTAATTCTGAGCAAATGTATGACTGTGCAAAAAAGCACAACACCTAGAACTGTTTTCACAGACACCTGGTACACATTAGTGCAGGCAAGCACAACTAAGCAGCATTAGAAACAGGAATACCTTGGGTGCTGATGCAGCAACCTTCGCAGCTTCTGAATAACTTCCTTGGGCAAACAGTGTGTTGAACTTCCTGGCAAAAAGCTCCTCCGCCCCAGCAAGGTTTGACCTCACAGCCATCCTCAGGGCGAGATCAGGGTTCTGCAGCACGTTGGTGGCATAGTTTACAATGTTTTCCTCTTCAACACACACTGACAAAACCTAAAAATTAATATGAACAGTCATTAAATAATTCACAGGAAAAGCAGGCAATAAAAGGAAACATGTCCAGTTAGCAGTCCAATTTGCTGAGAATACCTTTCAAGAACAGCTGGACAAAATAATATTGGGAAAATTGTCATTTTAAACAACTTTCATTTAAATTTGTTGTGTACAAACTTACTGCTGATTTTTTGCTTGCTTCTCACCTGTCCCTTCTTATTGACACCAATGATTCCCGAGGTGGCTTCATGAGGAGCAGTTACAAAAATGGTCTCAGCACTAATTCGATTCATGTAGATACACACTCCAGACTCCAAGTCGTACAGGTGAATGTAACCATACTTTGTAATCAAATATATTACACCATGCTTGGTACCAATCTGAGGATAATAATCAGAGAGAGAAGCACTCAGCACTCACCCATAATCTCACAAAAACTCGTGAGTAGAAAAAGTCTTTCTTACCTGCATAGCAACAGGAAAGTCTGTCTGAGCCTCTGGTGGGAAGAACACATCCACAGCTTTCTTAGCAAATGGCTGGTTTCCTGCAGCTGGCTGACCAACTTCAATGATGTGTAACTGGTAGTAGAAAGCCAACATAGAGAATTTCCCACAATAAAGCAAATGAGAATGAAAAGCGTTTCAAAGTGGAAGGTATGCATATTGATAAAGTTTCCTAATGTTACCATTTAAGGACTTATTTTGAAGGTTTACTATTAGGTTCAATTTAAAGTGGTTTGTTCAGAGGCTAAAACACTTGTAGCATTATGGGTACATTTAAATTACCCTCACCTTTCCTCCAGCCTGTGAGCGCACAGCAAAGCAGAAGAGAGTGGAAGGTTTGGCATTTCCCTCCACTTTGAACTCCCCAAAGGCAGCAGCATGGCCCTCAATGGGTTGGGACACTTTCCTGTCAACAGAATACAGCTGCATAGCTCCAACCACACGGTTTTGCTGCAGGACAAAGAGATCATAAAAAGCATGGGAAAAAAATGTAATGATGCGTTCAAATCAATAAGTATTCTGATTATCAGAATCAGAATACTTTATTAGTCCCAGGGGGGAAAATTACTCACATTACATGCACCCATTCAATAAACATATTTAGCCATAAATAGAAGAGATCACAGTACAGTTAAGACATAACAAGCTCTATGTTTTTCATCAAAAATGGAGACCTGCTATTACAATAACAACGTGTGAGTCTGTGTCTCGAAGGGGCTTGTAATTTTATTTTATATACCAGCTTGATGTTCGACTATTGTGTGGGTTGTTTTTGTTTTGTGTGTGTGTGTGTGTGTGCGCGTGTGTGTGCGTGCGTGCGCGCGTGTTTTGTTATGAAAAATTCTTAGAGATGTAAATTGCCATAATTATAATTATGAGAGTGGTATAACTGTAAATGGCACTGTACAAGTTGTTTATTTGTTAATAAAAATAAGTTTTAAAATTAGGTTTAGATCCTCCCATCCACTTGATGAAAAAGCAGTTTTGCAAAATGTCCGATTGTTTGTTACAAATGAAATTTGCTGAAGATTTTTTAGAATTTGGTGCTGTTGTTTACATTTGGGTTGCTTAACATCTGCACAAAGGCACGTAAATCTCAAAGTGTTGCTTAAGTGTTACTCTTTACATGTTATGGGGAGTTATGCACCCTCACTGACACTACAAACTAATGTAAAACAACTCAAACGCTTAACTTAATACTCTCTTTCAGCCAGCAAAGAATCAGTTAGAGAACAAATGATTTTCAAAATCTGAACCAGATTATTTGGTTATTGTAGCCAGTGGCTATATGTGAGTCTGTTCCATGATCCAGTCATTGCTTATGAATGCAGGAAAATATTTTTTAAAAAGCTAATTCATAGTCACACAACAGCAGATGGTTTTGAGATTGCATATCAACAAATGTGATCCCTCTTTTGCTCTCCACACTGAGTCTTTAACTGCATACATCCAAAGCCTAATCAAACATGATTAGTCAGTAGAAACCAGACTACAAATGGAAAGTTGGAAAGTTCAATTACCGAAAATCTTGTCCTTTGTCTACAGATTCTGCGTATTTGTTTGAAGATAATAGTTATTAAACTGGCAACCCATAAAATTATTCCTGAAATAAAAATTCTTTTAAATCTTTGTGAGTGTAACAATTCAAGCCTAGAGTGGAAAGCTGGGCAAGGTGGAGCGACAAAGTCAATCTCAAAGTAATCTTCGTGTACCGTTTCCGTCAAATAAGGCTTTAAACAGGGATGAGAGAGAGACAAATATTCCTTTAAAAGACATGTTGCTATTATCGTCTCTTCTACTGTTGGAAGCATATTCATGTTACATGTGTGTTTGCATACCTGCGCAGAAATTCCTATCAGCAGTAACCACTTCTGTTGCTCGTCAGTTCTGTAGTTAATGATCTGACATCCGGCCAGACTGGCATGCCGATCAAATACTTTGGTCGGTTGGGAATCCCCCTCCATGCTCCAGTGATAGACAGCAGTATCTGTCACCAAGGCCACAGTGTTTACAGATATCCATTTCCAGAACATGACTTCCTCTGTCATGGTGTGTGCCTTCATTTTACTCTTCATCTCAATATTGAAGATCTGCAGTGTCTTGGCAGCTGAGGAGCAGTAAAGAAATAAGAGTGTAGAAGTGAGCTGCTCTGAATAATACACAGACAAACAAATGAACATGTCTGACTGGAAGCTCTTAGAAAATAAGTAGAGCTACTTTTAATTGGGACTATTTATTCAGAGAAGAAAAGTTAACAGCGTGTTCTTTTGATTATTTCGAGTAGCAAAGACCTAGTTTCTGTCAGGAGTTGATGATGTTTTAATGTAACTACTGTTCCATGCTGTGAACACCACTGTAATGGGGAACCAAGGGAGATTTATGACACAAATATTCAAAACGTGGGCAGATGAAATAATATCTGAACAACTTGTCACTTTTTATAAGCCAAGAAAGTACCACGCTTTATACAGTAACCTGACCTATACATAGTTTCCACAGACACGGCACAACATACGAGCGGCCGCCATTTCTATAGGCAAGCTGCAGGCAGCTGTGCATTCAGGATACTTGAGGAAATGTCGTCAACCCACCCCATTAACAAACTGATTGTACGCCTCCAGTGACTTGCCAACACAAGATAATGTACACATCTTAGACCCCCATGCCACCGGTGCCGATCGACGGCGTTTTGACTGGCTATTATCGGCAATACCGGGACTATGCCGGGAATGCAACTGGAACTGGGCGTGATAAACGGCAGTTCAACGTCAGCTCACTGCCAATAAAACGTATTTCATCAGCGGGTAATCGGTTGAACACGGCAGTGTGAGCGGCACAACTGGGCATACATTGTGAGTGCATCCTGAACACCGCGGCAACGTACCGGGGTCACAACATGAATGCCGGCCTTTTGACAGAAAATAACAGCAGTAGATCATCAGGAACCCAATTTTCAGCCATTTCGATTGGGAACACTAAATCGGCATGGATCGCCACAATCGGCGCTATTACAGCTCCAGTGGAATGGGGGCCATAGTATTGAATTAGTGGCAATGTTGAAACTTCATGGTTCAGCTTTTCCTTTGCTAATGAGTATGGATCCACATCTATTACACCGATTTTCTCATTGTATCGCTTTGTAGCCTCCATACTTAATGATTCTACATAGTCTCTCCTTTTGCCTTCTCATGATTTTGATCACAAGTCGAATCCGACATCAAAACAGTTTAAAATTCCCGGGGGAGATAAACAGCAGCGTGTGTAAACAAGTACAGCTTGCCAACAAAGATGGTGTCACTAAGGAGGTCACGTGACCAAAAAGCATATCTGTGAGAACTATGTATAGATAGAGAACGCAGATTACAGCACTGAAAAATGTCATAAAAGGCTAAATACAGATACAGCCTCCATTTCCCTATAGAGTTATTGAAAAACAAACAGGTGATGTAATGCATGACTCAGGTAAATAGTAGAGTGGCTGTACAAACTTCCATCAGCACACACAGCCTTTATGGTACATTAATGGCTTCCCTCATATGCAGCAAGGGAAGACTGGAACATCGATATGGCTGCTGGCACACGCTCACACAGGCGTCCAAAGGCACACACACACACACACACACACAGTGCCCCAGCTCTTTTCACTGTGTAACATCTGATGATGCATACCACATATACACGCTACCAGCATACAAGTCATGCTAACACATGTGTAATTCTCATAAAAGTAGGGTATATGCCAGAAGGTTAGGTCAGGGAATGAGTGTGATACTGAGGTGATTTTCTTGTAGTATAAGCAGTTGTCTGTCTTTTGATTGATTAGTGGTCGAAACAGATCTGTATACTTAAAATGGATATAGGGTAAGCTTTTATGAGAGAGACATGACTAGTGTATCATCACAACAGTGTGCCAGACGGATAGACAGACAGAAAGCAACTCACCGTCTGAGAAATGACAGAAAGCAAAGGAGAAAAAGCAAAGTGTCAATCAGGTAAGAATAAGAAGACAAAGCTAGACCATAAGGAAAGGAGCAAACAGGGACGTATTACCCATAGAGGGAGGAGGGAGCAAGAGGAGGGAGAGAGAAGCATTATAAGCAAATCATCCTGATCAGCGCTTGTGTTTGTGCCGTAAGGGTTAGATTCAGTGACAGACAATCAATTTTCACAACATTTGGGTAATACACGTGAGTGCACTATTTATAGCATTGACAGACATTAATCTTTGCGTGACTGCGACTTTCCCACAGCAGTTCTACTGGACAGCTAAATCTGTTAAAACTAGAGAAAAATAAACAGTGCGAAGGCCACGCAGACTTCATTCTGGGAATTCAAACAATAATAAAAACCTCAGTGATTGGTATGAAGCCAACAATAATAAAAGCCAACTGTTTTTCTCACAATAATACAGTATTTCTCATCTATCAGCCAATGCTGCCTGAATGTGTTGCGTTGTTTCTATATGTGTCACCATCATACCTTTAAGGGCGATGACTTTGCTGGCGGGGTTCATGATGGCACTGTCAGCAGAGATTGGTCTTCTGATTGGGTTAGTGGGGTCGGACATGTCCACAATCACCACCTGGTTCTGCTCGCCCACCTTCTCACGGATGCAGATGAACTTGTCTGACTCCATAGTTAGATAGCTGAAGCCAATGTTGGCTGGGTTTACACCCAGGTTCTGCAACTAAAAAACATTTTAAGAAAAAAAAAACGAGAACCTTTAGTCTAATCAGGTGACCCCATTTTGCATCAAGGTTGCATAGTATGGTTATAATGGTCAGTAAACTGTTTTTGTAATGTACTACATTATAACCAGAAGCAAATATAAGCACATTTTTTTTATAGCTAGTGAGTAAACATTTTAAGAAAGGCTGATAACAACTGTAATTACACTTACTGGCCACTTAATTATGAATACTATTCAATTGCTTGTTAAAACAAATATATAGTCAGCCAATCACATGGAAGCAACTCAGGGGACAATAGCTAGACTGCTTTAATCTGATAGGAAAGCAACAGTAACTCAAATATCCAGCTGAAGTAGTCAGAATAGCATCTCTGAATGCTCAACACATCAAACCATGAAGCAGATGAGCTACAGCAGCAGAAGACCACATTGGGTGCCAGTCCTGTCAGCTAAGAACAGGCCACTGGGGCTACAATTTGCACAGGCTCACCAGAATTGAACAATAGAAGACTGGAAAAATACTGCTGATGAGTCTTGATTGCTGCTGTTTAATTTAGATGGTGGTGTAGACCACGTCCATTCCTTTATGATTACAGTTTACCCATCTTCTGACGTCTGCTTCCAGCAGGATAATGCACCTAGTCCCAAAGATCAAGCCAGCTCAAACTGGTTTCTTGAACATGACAATGAGTTCCCTGTGCTCAAATGGCTTCCACAGTCGCTGGAGTTCAATCCAGTTGCGATGTGGTGGAACAGGAGATTTATATCACGGACATGCAGCAATTGCAGACTTCTAATTAGCGTATCCGTTTTTTGCATTAAGATTAAAAGTAAAACTCAAGTTACAAGTACAATATTTGTACTTTAATGCTGTGCTTCCATTACAACAACAGAAAATGTTGTGAGAAATCATATGGCAACAGCTGACATTTGCTTTTTGGGAAAAAAGTAGTGAGTGGTGGATCAAAGCAGTGTTTTGATTAAAGCAGCAGCGGGTCTGCTCCAATTTTCCAGGCATACTCTTAAAGGTCATTTTCCCAGACAGGAGGTCTGGTTGGTGGCACAGCGTGGGCATACAGTGGGCAAAGTGGATATTAACTCAGAGCTTTATTTTACACAAGCTGCCAACAATTTCCTGAACTTACTGAAGGCATTTGTTAGCCATTTTTGATGACTGGTATTTTTAATGGCTATGCTGTCATTGTACCAATCATCACATCTGACTTATCCTAAAAATGTACACTGTTACTTCATTTTAATCAAGCCTGATTGAATCTTGACACTGTATTTCATTATCTATTTAAGCAGCTAGTAAATAAGTTTAATTACCACTAAATCAGAGGAATAAAGAAATTCCCCAAAAGAGATTCACTAAAACCAAGAATAAATTAGAATATTTTAATAAAGCATCATCAGCAAATTCTGAAAAAGTCAGGATAGACAACACCAAACTAAGAAACAAGAAAACCACCAGTTAGGTTAATGGCTAGTGATCAGAGGGATTATTGTGCATGTTGTCAAATTAACTGTGAACTGAGAGGACAGACAGAAACATGCACTCTCCCTCTGATGACTGAACTGACTGCATTATGCAGTCTGAGGCATGCGGAAAGGAATCCTTACGCTTACCACAAGGACTGTACTATTTCGCAGTTGGCTGATTGAGCAGGACAACAAATACTGACCGCAAAGCCATTTAAATCATGTTCTCTACAAAACAGCAAGGATGTAACAGTCTACAGCTGGAGGTGGACAGAGGGGTTTCAATAAAAGAAGCTGCTTTCAAGCAAGAAAAGTTTTATAATTTAGGCTAGCCTGCACAAAGCAATATTTTCATGTTCACAATGGATCCAATCACTGTGTGGAAAGAGCTTCTTCAGGAACAAAGCCACACTCAATTATCACCGAATACAATGGTTACTATGTTTAGCTGTCTTTTAATTCTCCTGTTGCTGTTGTTTAAGACCTTCATAAAGTACTCTAATTGCTTAAAGTGATCTGATTGTCCCCATTTTTGTCACATACAGTTTGGCATATAAGTATTTCGACAGTAACATTTGTTATAATTTTGTCTGTCCACCACCACAGTAGATTTTTTAAATCAATGAAAATGCGAATGATGTGCACACTTTCACTTATTTTCAAGGGGTATGGCAGAAATGCATTAACTGTTCAGGAATTACAGCCTTTTTATACATAGTCCCCTGTTATCAAAGGCTCAAAAGTAATGGGACAAACCAATACAATTTTAAATACAATACCCATTCTAATACTTGGATGAAAACTCTTTCACAGCCTGAAGCTTAGAAACCATGGGCATCACTAAATGCTGTTTCATCCCTTGAGATGCTGTCAGGCCTCCACTGTGGCTGCCTTCAGTTGCTGTTCGTTTGTGATTCCCTCTGTCTTCAGTAGTGTACTGGTTAACATATTTTCCTTACATGCAAAAGGTCCCAGGTGGGGATACAAGCCCCTCCCACCACATAGGGTTACGCCAGGAAAGGCATCCAGCGTAAAAATCCCTGTATTGCAGACCTTGACAGCAATACTGCTACCTGCTCAAGAGTGTTTTTGACTTGGCTAGATATTGTAAAGGGATTTTTAAAACCACTGAAAGAATTCTCTAACAATGCACTGTTGTTCTCTGTGGTCTTCCAGGCCTTTTGGTGTTGCTGAGCTGGCCAGAGCATTCCGTCTTTTTAAGACTGTTCCAGATTATTGATTTAGCCACTCCTAAAGTTTTTGCTATCTCTCAAAATCAGCCGAATAATGACCTCCTTCATTTACATCAACATCTCTTTGGACCTTCAGGGTTTAAGTGAAAAGCTGCCAAATGCAAGTTCAACACTTGGAATCAGCTCCAGATCTTTTATATGCTTAGCTTGCTGTGGAATAATGAGGAAAGAGGCCTCACGCGGCCATGAAACTGCTTGTCAGTCAATTGTCCAATTACACTGAGCCTCTGAAAATGGGGGACTACGTTTAAAAATGGCTGTAATTTCTAAACAGTTAATGCAATTCTTAAGTCAAACAAACCCCTTGAATTAAAGTCTTCACTAATTCATATTTTAACTGTCTGAATTAAACTCCACTGTGGTGGTGTAAAAAGTTTAAATTAAAAGAAAATGCATCATTGTCGAAATACTTATTGACCAAATAATATATACGTGCTTATATTAAAGAAAGGAACAGCTATAAGCCAAAACAGTCTCAAACAAACAAATCTAGCTGTGACAAACCCCCACCCAACTACTCTTCAAATCCTCTGTTTGCCAGAGGCAGCCACTCAAAAGAAAGTTGCCTTAAAGAAAGTGGAAGGAAATTCAAACAGTGCATTTCAAACAGAGGATGAACTGAGGGGTTACAGCAGGGCCCAGTATAAGAAATGTAAAGACTACCTTGAACTGTGACTCATGCAAAGCATCTCTAGTAAGGTCCAACAAATGAAAGTGAGCGTAATAGGTCCCCTTTAACATGACAATTTTCAACTTCTAAATGGATCATGTTAAGATCTACACAAGTTTTAATTTAAAAATATCAATATTTATCTTTTCATGTACTGATTAACAGTGGAACATAATTTCTTTGAACCAAGCTGAAACTGTTCAGATGACATACAGCAGTGAATCTGATAGTCTATCACTTTTATAATATCAGTCACTGCTTCCAGTTTACCAAATGTGAGGCACACCTGCTCTTCTCCATGTTTTATCCAACTGAAACTTCACATATTTTTATGCTATATGAAGACAGTGCCATGAGATCATCTGAAAAAAAGCTGTGGTAGTCCTTTTTGAATTTTTATTGTCCAAATGATTACATAATTAATGATGAAAATAAGACCTTATTGTAGCCCTGCGCCATTTTCATTGTTTAAGGCATCTCATAAAGGCCACAGAGAAGCCCTGAGGGAGGACTGGAGCCATATGCTCCATCTCTTCAAGACTGCCAAAACTATCTCTGGAAGCAAAGGGGAGGGAAGCTATAATAAAGATAATGGAGGAGAAAATAAGGACGAGAGTGAAAGGAGGAGCTCAAGAGAGAGTCTAACATCCTGCAAAAAACAAAGGGAGGATGGGTGTTAGGAAAGAACCATAGCAAAATAAGAGAAGTCAGGGTGATGTACTGTAGGTACCACTTATGAGAAATTGAGAACAATGGATGAGTGCTAGGTAGGTCTGTTCAGTGTAGTTCTGGTAACACAGGCCTTTGGCAATTTACTTTACGGTTCAGGGTGGAGTGACTGACTTAGTGGAAGGACACCCCCCCCCCCACCACCACCACTACCAAGTTCATTCTTAGTCAAATAGGCCAGGCTAAATCACACTTCGACTACAACCTCCCATCTCTGGAGACCCAGAATCTATGAACTAGTCATGCACCACAGAGTCCTGGAAGCAGTCTGCCCTCCACAGCTGAGATAATAATCACAAAACAGCATCAATACCACAATAACAAAAGGCAGGAGAACTTCACTGATGATACAGCATTCCCAGTATTTGGTGAGTCACAGACTGGGTGGACACGTTGCTGAGGCACTGACACATTGCATCAGCAGCTAATGGTTTTGGAATCATGAGGAGATTACACAAGCACAAATAAAACCAAAGAATTCTACGAAAAATGGGAAATAGCTTACCTCTTACTTTATATTTCAAGGAGTATATAGACAAGGTGGTCACGACTTCAAGTTGTTCTAATTACAATTCTATTAACACTCCAACCTGCAGCATTTCAAATGTAGCGATAAACATACACATATTTATCACCCGATTCTAAAGTGTCACTCAGCTCTATTAAGTGTTTAGCTTCTCTTAGCTCATTGCTCTGGTTTGACAAACTATAACTTTAATGCCTTTCTTACTGCCATTGTACTTTAGCAGCAGCATTTAGCAGCTGAGGAGCCTCTGATTGTTAAATTTGGCCATTTTCCTCAGGAGTAGGTGGAGACCAAAACAGTTTTAAAAAAAGGAGGAAGACTACTAATGCTGCCCCCTATCTGCTGGATAAGCAAAATAACTGCCAGTTAACACGTTTACTCAAAAAATAATCTAAATGCATGACAGTATTGTTTTACAGCTCCCAAGAAGTTTCTCTGATGTAAGAAGTCTGTGCTTTTATTTATTGTGAATTCAATCTACTTGGTCAAACAGAATAAAAGAACTTTAAATTGTAACTTTGTGCACTGCAAGTTTATAGTTGATATTTTACAGACAACATATTTCAGTGAATTAACAAGAAAATAACTCATTTTCAGTTACTGTAAATTTAAAAGTTCATGACCCATTTAAAATTACAGAAAGACACAGTGCAAGTGTTGTATGTGTGGATGGCTGCTCTTTCAGTGCATTCATGATTGAATTCCAGTGACTGAACACAGACGCTCATCCTTGTCCCTGCCAGCCTCTGCTGCGGTCACAGATGTGTTCTGGTAGACTGTTCTGTCATCCGGCTTCCTATCTTCATATAATTTGCCAGGCCTAAACGGGGCCTGCTTACCTCAGTTGTCTCTCAAACCCAACTGGCATTTTGACGCCGTGGCATCATTTCATCAGTACAAATACAGCAGGTTCAGCTTTCCCAACTCAACTCAACAGGACAGTGCTTGGGCACTTCAGAGCTCCAGGACATTTTTGCACTTACACAAGCTGCTACAGTACGTAGGCTGCTGCACTGAGAGCCAGCAGCAAAGCCACATAAACAGTAAATAAATCTTACTTTAGCACTTTCATAATTCGCCAGACCATTCTCTGTCTCCCATCTTGCTTCCATTATTATCCAAAGCATTTAACTCAGTTCCACCAATTAGTGCATTGATTAGGTCAGTTATTGACAGATTTTGATATGCTCTTGTTCAGTGTGGACCTTAAACCACAAATCAAACTAAAGAGATTTTACCACACAGCTAAGCATTAGTGACAGTGTGAGGCACGCAGTCCATCCACTGCTGGTGTGAAGTAAGAAAATGAATTCTACTGAAACTCCAGCTCTAAGGGTTTCATCCTGCTCCTCTGCTCTCAACAGAGTAATGTTAAAGGGAATCTCTTATGCTCATTTAACTCCCTCTCTTTCCTGTTACGCCAGCTTTTTTTCTCACTGGTTGCTCTTTGAAAACAAAAGGTTTAAGCTGTAGGTATATGGAGCTGCTGTGCTCACAGGCAAAGCAAAGCTGTGTGCTTGAGGTGACCATATTAGTGACAGCCACTCTCAGTGAATTCATGCACCCCCAAGAGTCTAAAAAAATGCCAGAAAAAAGCATTAAGAATAGCCTGAAGCCTGAGCTTTTGGCTCATATAGATTACTCGCATATTCAATGA
>VUQH01026805.1:0-11165 GCA_015106775.1 Etroplus canarensis
TACATGTTATATGTTGCACCAGGTCCTGGAGAAACATTATTTCATTTCACTATGTTCTGCACCAGCTATATGTAGTCGAAATGACAATAAAGCTTTTTGAATTGAATTGAATTGAATTGAACTGTCTCACTGTCCTCATACATGTCCTGCACCACCTTCATATACTTCTCTGCCACTCCTGACTTCCTCATACAATTCCACACTTCCTCTCTTGGCACCCTATCATATGCTTTCTCAAGATCCCCACCTAGAATTTAACCTTGCTTGTAAGACTAATGTAAAAACCACTACACTACAGGGGCACATGGGTATCACTCTGTTCATTTACCATTTAATGGCAGTGTTTCAGTTCTAAAATCCAAATGATGTGTATTGATTGCTGATGGCAACAACACTTTTGCTTTGCACCAATTGTCAGAAATAGAACAAGTGGTAAGCCTCTGTGAAATGGTTTTAATGTGAAGCAGAAGCCACATAAATGATAGACTGATGTCATTATTTGATACTTTGGCCATGTTTAATATTTTAACAGAATGTACAGTCATGTGAAAAATTAAGCACACCCTTCCTGATACCACAGGAATTCAGAGGCTAAGAAGCAGCCATGTGCTGCTATTCAAATCCACCAGTTATCATTAAGTGTGAGCACCTCTATCAAAGCAGAAGTTTTGGAAGTTTGCTAGGCTGGAACAAGTTGAGCTATGTTAACACAATGCCACAATCTTCCTAGGATTTGCAAATTCAAGCCAAGATCAGAATATCTGTGCAATGATCAGAGAAATTGCTGAAAAAGAGCAACTTCTCAGAATCTACAGGCCTCAGTCAGTATTGTAAATGTACACAGGTATGGCTTGTTTGGAAGGGTCACCAAGAGCAAGACTCCACTCTGAAAAAAGAACATGGCAGCACAGTTTAGGTTTGCAAAGTTACATCTGAACAAACCACAAGACTTCTGGCACAATAGAATTTGGACAGACGAGACCAACGTAGAGAAGTTTAGCCATAATACCATATTTGGTGAAAACCAAATTTAGAATATCAGTGCAAACACCTCGTACAAATGGTGAAGAGGTGTTGATTTGGGCTTGGACCTGGGCTCCTTGCAGTCATTGACCGTGAACTCCTCTGTATACCAACATATTATACAGTAGAGTTGCATGTGAGGCCATCTGTCTGATAGCTAAAGCTTGGCCAAAATTTGGTCATGCAGCATGACAGTGGTCCCAGTCTACAACAGAATGGCTGAATAAGACACGAATTGAGGTGCCGCAATGGCCCAGTCAAAGTCCAGAACTCAACCCAACTGAAATGCTTCAGTGTGCCTTTAAGAGATCTGTTTAGAAACAAAAACCTCAAGTGCCTGCAAACCTCAATGAACTGAAGCAATGCCATAAAGATGACAGAGTTAAAATTCCTCCACAATCATGCAAGACACTGATAAAGTCATACAGAAAGCAATAACTTCAATTTATCACCGCTAAAGGTGGTTCCACAAACTGAATCATGGGGTGTAGTTAGTTTTTCATATGACAGAAACAAGAAAAACCTAAGCATATTACTCCAGGAACCATGCATTCAATGCATTCAAAGATCTGCTTCTTTTTAAAACTACCTGAAAGTAGATTGAAATTGTTATACCACTAATTGTGCATTTAATATTCTAAATTACTTGCATATGAAGATACGATTTATAAAATGACAATAAAACAGAGAGAAAATAGAGGGACAAAAAAAACAACAAACTTTTCAGCTGAGAGAACAAACCCACTCTCAGCAGTGAAAATGTCAACAAGATGATGGAACATTTCTGTTCTTATGGGAGAGGAATCTCAAAGGAATGACAAAGCCTGCAGCCACAGAGCAAAAATACTGACTAAATAGTTGGATGTGTATTAGACTATCTTAAGAAAACAGCAGCCCGTGTCAACAAATTCCAGAGCTATGGAACAATACCATTTTGAGCTATTCAAAGCTGTATTTTCTGCAGATTTTCATCTCTCCCAACACTGTCTGCGCATGTTTACGCAGTCGAACGAAATCGGAAGACAAGGACAATTGGGGGCTTTATAAATTGTAGTTAGTTAATCTATCAGTGTCCTCATGTCACCATTCATCCTTGACTGAGACAAAGTCAACAAAGCAGATGCATTGTACACGTGAGGGCAGACTGTAGACTGGAGACACAGAGTTATTGTGGCGTTGGCCTCTTTAGAATAACAGGCAGATAAGCGCAAGAAAACAACTCAGACAGGGCTCACAGTGCTGTTTTGATTGGATGATAGTCCCCACTGACTGTTCTGTTCTCCATCCTGCTGATGTAACTCCTTGTGGCCACCAACATGCACACATTCTGTTGCATTTCATTTCACTGATTTACATTATGTGAAATGAAAGTGCTGCACACAGAAATTGTTCCCCCTACACATGAGGGTGCTTTCTAATGGGAAGCACTTAAAGATCGATAAATCAAAAGCACATTAATTTCTGGGCATGAGTGTAATTACCAGATAAACAAGTGGTGCTGTTATAAAGAAGATTGGCAGTCCATATTCATATTTTGTGCTCTATTTTGTATTGAGTGCCACCGGGTGGGGAATTAGGGCAATGTTTCCGCAGCACAATTTTATACATTCATGATCCCCTGAATGTACATCCCTCTTTTTTCATGAAGATTTTTTTTCTCATTAAGTCATATTTTGGGCCTCCCAGGACCCCGGATTGGGTAAGCGGAAGAAAACGGCCGGATGGATGGCTGGGTTTAAGTGAAAGATCTCAAAATCTGTTGAATCCATTTGCATAACTTTGCTACAGACATTTTTTTCTTCCTTTGGGATGAAATGTCATTCATTCAAGAACCACTATAGTCAAAACACTGTTATTTCCATAATCATTAATGTCTACTTGGCAACCTCGGTTCCTTTTTACGTGAATGTGTACTGTAGATCCATGTGCATACATTGAAAGCCAGAGGCAATTAGCAAGACCCTTGGACAGAAAAGAGTAGACAATGATGACACTGATACATCAGACAGTGTGAAAAGAGGAGCTCTGCTGGAGGTGGGTTGTAAAGTGGCTTGCAGAATCACAGCAACCGTGGAAAAGCTGAAGCAGATTAATTACATGCATCCTATGTGAGATTTGCTAATTTGATTTTTCTGCCATGATTGCATCAAACACAATCTGGTGGCCTGCCTGAACTAACGCTACTCTTGACTCTTCTTATTTACCTTGAGCGCCACCAACAGGGCACCATTTCCATCACTCCTAGTTCTGCTGTGTGTTTAGTGGTAACAATCATAATATGAAAATGCCTACAGTAAATGACAACAATATAGAAAGTGGTGAACATTATGTCTCCTAAATATTAACACATTTATCCCAAAATACCTCTATGTCTGGTGATTAAAAGGAAAATAATACTTCATCAGATATAACTGTTCAGTTGCTCATTAATGCAAATATCTAATCCGCCAATCACATGGCAAAAATTCAATACATTAGGCATGCAGACATTTTTAAGATGACCTGCTTAAAGTTCAAACCAAGCATCAAATGGGGTAGAAAGGTGAGCTGAGAGACTTTGAATCGTGGGGTTGTTAGTGCCAGACTGCCTGGTCTGAGTATTTCAGAAACTGCCAATCTACTAGGATTTTTCCGAGCAGCCATCTCTAGGGCTTACAGAGAAAGTTCATATCATCATCAAATTTGTTTCTTGAACATGACAGTGACTTCGCTGTACTCAAAAGTCCTCCACAGTCACCATATCGCAATCCATTAGAGCACCTTTGGGATGTGGTGGAATGGGAGATTCACATCACAGATGTGAGGCGATATATCTGCAGTATATTTGTGATGTTACCTTGTCAAAATGTACCAAAATCTCTGAAGAATGTCTCCAGCACCTTGCTGAATCTATGCCAATCAAAGAATTAATGCAGTTCTGAAGGCAAAAGAAAGTCCAACCTGGTGGCTAGTTAGTGTATACAAGCAGTCTGTGCAATGACAGAATTAAATAAAAGAGATGGGTTAGGTGTCTGAAAGAGCAAGAGACACTTTATGGTTCAGCTCGATTTAGACCCACGTTAAATAAAATGCTATTAATGTGAAACAATAATGAATAATAATATGAGTAACACTGGGATCTGCACGGTCTAGGAGCCACTGCAGGTCTGCACTGACGCCTTCCCCAAACCACAGTCTCAGGCCTAGAGTATTCTGCTTGCTAATTGTGACTGAGGTTGTGATCCCTGCAAATGGCCAAATAAAAAGTTGAAGGATATGGTAAAAAAAAATGCAGTTTTAATTTGATAAGTCACAATGACATGTCACAATGGGGGCTTTGTTTTAGTTTTTTTCTTGCAAATTTGTTTTAAAAAAATCTAAATTCTCTCTGCAGAAGCCCCTTTGGCAGCAATTTCAACTGTTTGGATGAAAATAATTTGTTCACTTTGTACCAATTTTCTTGGCAAATCCTTTCAAATGGCATCTAACTGGATGAGAAGTGGCTGCAGTGCCATCTTCTAGTCATTCTGCTGATGCTCTGTGACTGTCCTTGAGAGGCCCTGCGAAAGCTCAGACTTAATCTCCAGAGACTCGTTCCAAAGCAAGTGTTATTACTGTACTTATTCATGTAATTGTGCTGGTGAAAGGTGTACTGAGCACAGCCTTTGGTTGCTGCACTCTAGAGCATGTTTTCTTCAAGGACCTCTCTCTGTTTGGCTTCATTCCATTCCTCCCTTCCATTTTTACCAATCCCCCCCACAAGACTTACTGTGTGCTGGCATATCAGGTGTTTGGAGTTCTGCCCAAAAGATTCAGGTTTTACTCATCAGACCAGAAAATCTCACTTGTTAAAATTAAGGCCTGCAAACTCCAAGCCTGGTTTTATTGGTGTTTTACTCATTGGCTTCTACTGAGAGTTTTTGATATAGCTGTCTTTCTGGCAGACTCTTCCTTTCTTGCATGAGTTCTAAAGCTGTATTAGAGAGACTTTTGGGTTATTGGTCACCCACCTGACTGTCTTTCTCAGTTACTCACTTTGGCTTGTTGGCATCTTCGGCTGTTCCCTTGTATTCTCCTCAAGGGGTTGCCACAGTGGATTAATTAGCACTGTTAATGACAGAGGTTTAAAAGGGGGTCTGTAGAGTTCCTTGGACATTCTGGCTTGGGTTTTGACCTGATATGTGTGAATTGTGTGAGCTTTTCTAAATCGACAGTTGGACTCAGGATGTGCTTGACCACAGATTGGAATACTGTATGTCATTCGTGTGTCACTGAATGTAATATGGGATTTTGTTTTTTTGCAGAAAATGTTTGCTTCCACATCTGGCTGAGTCAAGTTCTTTCCTTTGGCTTTTAGTACCTGCAGCCTCAACACAGACAGCGTAAAAGATGAACGTAGCTCCCTGATGTGAAAAGTGAAACCTGCATTCCCTTTTATAGGCCACAAGTGCATGACCCTTGTGGTTACTGAAAGACTTCTGGCTTTGCAGATGCCAATGGGAAAACAGGCCTATTGTGACCTTACCAAACACATTCCTGATGACATTCTGGGCTCAGTTGCTAGGTTCAGATTATTCTAGGTGTGAAAGGATATTCCAGGTTATGCTCACTGGCTAACAACCTATCATTTACAAACTGTTTAGCGTAAAGTTTCACAGTGACATGGCCCCACCTGTAGCCACACAACTATGGAGACTTGGTAACCCCCATGCACTGACACTTTGTATGTTTATAATATAGTTTAGTTGATCTGACATTGCTGAAAGACATTTGTTCTATTTGTTAGCGCGCACATTTAGTTCATTTTGTGGTTTCAACTAAATCATATATTATTAACTTCTTTTCTTGTTTTTGCTGGTGCTTGTGGCCGTCAATGTTGACTTCTAAATTATTTGGGTTTATTTAATCCTGTATTTGATTCCTATTAAGTCAAGGTAACTCATGAACTAACTGTTGGTTTATTTCTTTATAACTGAATATTTTGTTAGGGTTTGTTTTCCCTTTAGGTGAAACTGGTTTGGTCAGCCAGCAGTTAAGTTTCCTTTGTTCTTCGGTAGATTGGTTAGATTGGAGTTAATTCTTTTCGTATGGGAAGTTACCATTTGACCTGAGTTCAGTTTGGTTTATTGACCTCCTTCAAGGGCCAGTATAATTATTTTGTATTTTTTGGGTTTAATAAAACCCACCTTTTGTTTGAAATTACCACTGTGTCCTTGTACCCAACTCAGTCCTTCACACACAGTCAGAGCCATCCTTCGTTTGTCACTTCTGGTTTCAAAACTGGATTTAACTTGAGGCTTTATCTTATCTTGAAGCTTCATAACAGGACTTCATTAGGAAATGGGTGACGGCACAGTGGCTACAGCCTCAGGTTGACTGAGATCTGATGGTAAATAATGTTAGATACAGAATGTATCTAACATTATTTACCATCATGTAGACCATGTGGACAAGAGTGTGGGGTCACATCTCTAAATCATTGAATTCAGGAGTTTCATTCAATCCCACTGCCACAGGTACATAAAAATCAAGCCCAGTGCCATGCAGTCTGCCTTTACAAGTATTTGTGAAAGAATGGGTCATTCTAAAGCACTCAGTGAATACAAGTGTGGAACTGTTGCAAGTCAGTTCATGAAATTTCTTACCTCCTAGAGATTCCACAGTCACATCTAAGTGGTAACAAAATGAAGAGTTTAGAAACCATCATTAAGTTATAGAGTGGGGTCACCGAGTGCTGAGGTGCATGGTGTGAAAAGTCACCAACGTTCTGCTGAATCAACAACTGCAGAGTTCCAGACATCCTCTGGCATTAACATCAGCAAAAAACACTGTGTGCCAGGAGCTTCATGGTATGGGTTTCCATGGCCAAACAGCTGCATGCAAGCCTTACATCACCAAGCATAATGTTAATTGTCATATGGCATGGTGTAAAGTACACCATCACTGGAGTGTGGAGCAGTGGAAACATGTTCTGTGGAGTGACAACTCACACTTCTCTAGCTGGCAGTCTGATGGACAAGTCTTGGTGTGGCAAATACCAGGAGAACATGCCTGACTGCACTGTGCCAACTGTAAAGTTTGGTGGAGGTAGGATAATGCGATGGGTTTGTTTTTCCAGCAAAAGGAAATCTTAAACCGTCAGCTTAACAAGAACTTTTGCAAATTTCTATTTTTCCCAACTTGGTGAGAACAGTTTGGGGAAGGGAATTTTCTGTTGTAGCATGACTGATCCCCAGTGTACAAAGCAAGGTCCGTAAAGGCATGGTTGGATGAGTTTGGTGTGGAAAAAATGGACTGGCTCTCACAAAACCCTGACCTCAACCCCATCCAGCACCTTTGGGATGAATTAGAATGGGTATTGCGAGCCAGATTCACTTGTCCACCATCAGTGTCTGATCTCATAAATGCTGTTCTGGATGAATGGGTAAAAATTCCCACATACACGCTCCTAAATTTTGCAGAAATCCTTCCCAGAAGAGTGGAAGCTGTTACAGCTGTATACAAAGGATGGGATGTCATAAAATCTCCTGTGGATGTAATGTGTGGGTGGCTCAAAAGTTTTGCCCAGTTGTGCTTCAGCTGAGCTGTCAAATAAAAGACACATACAGTACCTTTCTAATCAAATAAACACCCAACCTGCAGCACAGGTGAAAGGGTGGCATTTATCCTCTGCAGCATTTATAATTGATTCAAATACAGCAGTTATTATACAGCACTGGATTTGAAAAGCATGGCAGATGAATAAACCATCTGTGTGTTTGTGTGTGTGTGTGTCAGCACCTGTGCTTGAACGTGTGTGCGCATTGTATTTCATACATCTGTTTATGTGACTGTGTGATTTGTCATTGGAATAAATGCAGCACCGTTCGCATATTAAGTGATTTGTCAGAGAAGTCTGGCCGCGTGATAAAGTAAGTATTAGAATCGCGTTGCCTTTCCTATTCATCGGGATTTGTCAGCGTTCTCTCTTCTCGTTTCCCTCTCTCCTGCAGCGTGTTCATTTTTAGAGCCCCATTTTCCTCTGTTCTCTCTGTCTGTCTCTCATTATTCCCCCCTCTGTGTTCTCTAGCTCAAAAACTTTATGCTTTTTTTCCACTGCATTCACGTTTTCCCCATTACTCCTATCTGCACTTTTACCACTATGACTGGCATACACTTATGGTCTGTTCTATAAAATAAACCATCTCAATATTATATGTGTTTAGCTATAAATATGCCTTATAATGTTTCAGTATACATTTATATGGATAAAAATTACCAGAAATTGATAATTAATTAAACACGTATGTGGTGCTTTTTCTCTGCAGCACTTCTCTTTGTGATTTTCAACTTTTCCCAGTAAAGTTTAAATCAGTGAAGTGAAGCAAGAGAGACTTTCCACTTTCAGGCTAGCTGCTGCTTCTCTGACTCCATATAATCTCTCATTAATGCTTTCTGTCACTGCTTTTAATCCATACTGTAAAATAACTAAACACATCTTGCTGGCACCGGGTTGGACCTCTTTTGCCTTCAGAACTGCTTATATTTTCCATGGTATGGATTCAGCAAGGAGCTGGAAATATTCCGCAGAGACGTTGGTCCATTTTGACATTGTAGCTCCGCACAGTTGCTGCAGATTTGTCAGCTAAGCATCCCTGATATGAATCTCCGGTTCCACCACATCCCAAAGGTGCTCTAATGGATTGAGATCTGGTGACTGCGGAGTACAGTGAACTCATCATCATGTTCAAGAAACCAGTTTGAGAAGATCTGAGCTTTGTGACGGTTGCTCACTACAGTCCTGTGCTCTTCCTCATCACCCTCTCTGATACACCCCGCTACTGCAGAGGCATTAGAAAACTTCTGAAGGTGGCAAGTTTCTGAGAGAGTAATGACATAGCTCAGTGGGATCAGAGAAGCTCTGTAAAAATGTATTTTGTGAGTTTGAGACAGCTCAATGTACTTCTTTTCATTATTTCTATCGAGGATGCTTTCTTTATTTGGCTTTATTCTAATTAATAAAGAAAAACAATTCTTAAACACAAACTTTCTCTTGCTAGAGTATCAACAATGTGGAGGCAACATTTAAAAACGTCTCTCTGACGTGGCGGGAACGTCGCAGAGTCAGTTCAGCTTCCATTTTAGAACTGTTTGAATCTACTTTTCAGCTGTGACTAGATGTCAACAAAAAAAAACCCCAGGTGACGTTTATTTACACTTGCTGGACACTCACGATATCTTTTTGTTATCTGGCGTCACTTAACCAAACATTGGTGTTTAAGATAAGCAGTCACACATAGGTCGTCTCGTCTCATCTTCTATCGCTTTTCCGGGGGTCCGGGTCGCGGAGGCAGCAGTTCGAACAGAGAAGCCCAGACTTTCCTCGCCCCAGCCACCTCTTCCAGCTCTTCAGGGGGGACACCAAGGCATTCCCAAGGCCAGGTGGGACACATAGTCTCTCCAGTTTGTCCTGGGTCTTCCCCGGGGTCTCCTCCCAGAGGGATGTGCCCGAAACACCTCAAGTGAGAGGCATCCAGGGGGGCATCCTGATCAGATGCCCGAACCACCTCAACTGGCTCTTTTTGATGTGGAGGAGCAGCGGCTCTACTCAGAGCCTGTCCCAGATGACTGAGTTCCTCACCCTGTCTCTAAGGGTGAGCCCAGGAACCCTGCGGAGGAAGCTCATTTCAGCCGCTTGTATTCTCGATCTCAGTCTTTCAGTCATTACCCAAAGTTCATGACCACAGGTGAGGGTAGGAACGTAGATAGACCGGTAAATAGAAAGCTTTGCCTTGAAGCTCAGCTCCCTCTTCACCACGACAGATCAGTACAACATCCACATCACTGCAGATGCTGCCAGAATCCGTCTGTCAATCTCCCACTCTATCCTCCCTTCACTTGTGAATAAGACCCCAAGATACTTGAACTCCTCCACTTGGGGCAGGACCTCATTCCCAACACGGAGAGGGCAATCCACCCTGTCGCACAGGTGGTTATTATTTTAATACGTTAACCAAGCGTTTCTTAATCCAGCTACAAGGATGTTTACATTAAAGGAGTGACATGTGCAGCATCTGACCAGTCGTAAACATGGATAAGTCTACTGGTTGCAGAGTGGCTGATTTTACAAAGAAAAATAAAACTATGGGAAAACTATTTGTATTATGTGCACATACCACTTTTTGTTCTTCTTCTATTCATTTGATAGACAGAGCCAATCCTTATCCCAAAGTTACGCATCTGGCTTGCCGACATCCCTTAGCTGCCTTGATCTAACATGCCAGAGGCTGTTCACCTCGGAGACATGCTGCGGATATGGCTACGGTCTGGCGTGAAACTTACACCTTGTCACCGGATTTTCAAGGATGTTTTTTTTTTTTAATTTCCCTTCACCAATTTGGACTATTGTGTATCAATTTTTCTCATAAAAATCCATTTAAATTACAGGTTGTAACAGAAAAAACTCAGAAAATTGTGAACACTTTTTAAAGCCACTGTAAAAAAAACAAAACTAAATATAGGTTTACGCTATGTTCAAATTTCATTTAGACTATAAATCAGAAAAGTAAAAATAGGCACCCTGTTTTCATGTGTTAAGGTTTATAGAACAATCAAATTGTTGTTAAACTATTAAAACAAAGTCACATGAATGAATAAAATTGTGTCCAAGAATTTGTATGTATTACTGATTCACAAAGACTTTTGGTGCTATTAAAACAACCTCAGACAATCCTACTATCCCTGCACAGACTCAGGCCTGAGGGATCTTCCAGGATCAGTGGCAATATTTTCCAGAGAACTGATTGGTCAGTAGGTGGCCATAGTTGTTAATCTCTAACCTGGAACTTAACCTGCTCCAGAGCAGGTTTGGTCTGTAGCATAATTTAGCATGGCGATCCATCCCAGTAAGAAGTGAACCACCTTTGTACTCCTACAAACCCAGAGATAGCCCTGAAGTTACCTGGATAAATGTTAATCCTGCTTTATAGTACAGGCACACAGTCCGGGCACCTTGCAGTCAGTGAGTCATCTATGAACTCCTCTGTATACTAAAGTATTCCAGTCAAATGTGAGGCCATCTGTTTGACAGGTAAAGCTTGGCTGAAACTGGATCATGCAACAGGACGATCCCAAGCACAGCAGCAAATTTACAAAAAAAAAAAAAAAAAAAAAGCATCAGCACC
>VUQH01026807.1:0-10759 GCA_015106775.1 Etroplus canarensis
CATGACTACAAACATTAAATTCACTGTTGCAATTAAAGGTTGGATTAAATGCTTAGAGTGTTAAGAATTTTTAAAATTTATCATACATGGACAGCTTGCATGAACTGTCTATTTCATCAGAAAACACTGTTTTGCAAAAGATGCTCTTTGGTTGATAATCTTCTGCTGTATGCCACTGATATTCAGTTTTACTCAGCTTACCAATGTCTCTGAGATAAAATCTCTTGGTACTCTTGAAAAAGGTGAGGTCAGCAATAGCCTCAACAGTGAGTTCAAGCATGGTGCTTTCCTCAGCAAAGGGTGAGAGGGTGTGGGAGAGCTCAAACTGGAATGTCTCATCCTGGCGTTGGCCGCTGACCCACTGACATGACTTCAAGCCTACACTGCTACAGAAGCAGTAAAAACACACATTGCACAGAAATATAGAAATAAAAATATACAGTTATCTCTGCTGGTAATTTGTCAAAATCAGTTTTTTGAAAAAATTTTTACCAATCATGGCCCAGTCCAAGACGCATTGCTGTGTAGTCACTGGGGGTTGAGCTGCAGCTGAAGTTACAGTCATAAGACTTTGCCCGACACCTAATGAGAGAATCTGTAACAATAAACAATATCAGTGAATTCTAACGTAAAAGAAAATACTAGGACAAAAAAAATTAAGAGAAAATATTACTACATGTAGGAGATTGTGTAAGACATTCATGTGGGTAGTACTTCATGGAACGGTCCAGTATGAGTTAATTTTGAGTCTCAGTCTTGCCCACTAAAAAGAGGATATCTCACCCAGACTGTCAGTCATTATGAGTGTTTTTCTTAGTGCTACATTTTGGCTGTATATTAGAATACATGTTCCTCTATTTGAGAAATTCCCATCATTTGCAGCATACGAATAGTGGGATGAATGAAAAATGAAAGAGAAACTCACCTAACTCCTGTCCCTCCTGCTCCTCCAGCAGCAGATAGATTGAGGATAACATCTCTTCTCTTCTGTAGCAGTTATATTCTCCCAGACTTGGTGTATCTACTTCTAATACAGTCAGATTTTGACCAACTTGCTTTACATTTTCATCTTCTAGTTCTTTACCATCGAACTTCCATGTGACAGGTCCATCAATTTCTGAACCACAGGTCAGTGTGGCTTGATCTTTTTTTGCCACCACAACTACAAAAACATAGAGATAAGCACATTCAAAAAAGTTAACGCATACACAGCACAAAAACACATTGCAGGTGAAGATTAGCAGATTTACATCTTACATATACTAAAATGAATATCAGAAAAAATGTTTGCATTATAAAAAAAGACATACAATTTTCTGGAAAGTGGCTGAGTCCATGAACTCCTGTTAGGCTGATCAGCAGAAGCCCAAATATCCACACTGAAAAAGTCATCTGAAGAATTGTGTGTCAGCAAAAAGTTTGGAAGACAGTAATTAAGAATAATCAGTTACTTGTGTTAAAATAATTATCCTGTGGTTACTAGTGATTTTTGTCCATTTCCTCTTTAATAGGGAAACAACATATAAATCTGCTTATGGGGCATTTCATTTGGCTTAACAATTTTAGGTAAGAAAATGTATTGAAAGGACCAATGTGGCATAATTGACAATTTGCTCCATATTTTATCATTTCTATACAAAATGAAATGCCATGTTAGCTAAACAAAATTGAGTTATATTTTTTAAAAGGGTAAAGCATCTAACCCCCTGCTGTGAGTCTCAGCAGTTACATCTTACCATCTGGTTGAAATCAAGCTGAAGTGATGCTTGAAAAGCAGGCACAGAAGTTGAGTAACAGTGATCCTGATGATTGTGTGCCAACTGGCCTCTGAGCATCATTTTTATATTGCTCTGTGTACAGCATACATCATCAACACCTCCACCTACACATTAGCACCACTGGAGAGAGAAACTGACCGATCTAATGAGGTGATAAGACCATTGATAGGCTGTCCATTTCCTCTATACTGCTTTGCATGTCAAATTACGTGCAAAGATGAAGTTGTGAGTTTCGAAAATGGGACTGAGAGATAGTGATAAGAAATGTGGGTGTTAGGTGGGGTGGGGGGTTGCCATTGGCCTTTAAGGTGAAATACAGCAGGATAACACAAAATTTGATACAACTGTATCTGATTAAAAGCAACTGAACTGACACAAACAGGAGACACATTTAATGCCTAATGTAATATATATGTGTGTGTGTGTGTGTTTTGAATCAGTTTTTCAGCTGTTACTATTTCTGCTTTTTTGTCTTCAACCAGAGTTCTCAAGTGGGTAAAATTGTGGGCAGCATTTTGTGCAAGTTGTGAATCCAACAACATCAGCTAAAGTCAAACTATAACACAGAAGCACTGAAAACAAGACTGCAGAAGCACTTTTTTTCAATTTGAACTCTTTTGTTGTAGCCATTTGAGCAGACAACCCTTTTAAACATTAATAAATATAGCTGATGCACAAAATGCAACAGTAACCCTTACTGAGGGTATATAAAGTTTCAACAAGGCTCATTCATGCATTAATACACACGCATTCATATTGTGCTTCATTCTATGCCTTTACGTGCATTCAACTATCACAAACACATTCACACTCTGATTGGGAGCAGTTGTATAAAGCAGCAGACAGTTACCAGTATAAACCACGACTTTCTGATGAATCAAACAAAATTTGTTTGAAGGGTGTATTTTGTTTTCTGTTACCCTCAATCATATGCAGGGACCCTAAGCTTTAAGAGTCTATGGACTACAACAGTGTAAATATCTTTGTTTTTTAATTAGTTGGCCAAAAAACAAGTAGTTTAAAAATGCCAGTGGGAGGTTGGCGAATCAGTATTTTTTCACTAATTTCTCACGCTCTGCAGTCAGAACAATTATTCAGCTGATTGTGAAATGTATTTTGAAATTAAACCAACAAAATTGCAAAATGTAAATAAAAAATGCCTTAAGATTAATTACTTTCCTGATCGTAAGTCTTATTCTAGCCCCTAATCTAGTATTTCTTGGTTCACCAAGACAGACCAAAACTAACCTCCTTTCAAAGGTTTTCCCCCATATTATCATGATTGTGCTTCCAAAACTTCAAGAACATGCACACACTTTACACAGGAAAGGAGAGAGGGACACAAAGCAGGACTTTCCCTCTCATTAGTCATGTGTGGGCCAAATGTCAGCAAATGTTAGCTCACACTTTGCTCATGTCTATATCCTCACACATACTGTATGTAGATCAAATGTTCCCGTCATGTGTTAAATTATGCGTGAGGTACTTCCACAGAAAACAAACACTTGCTGGAGGGCAGCAGTTGTAAGTGAACTAAGAAATCTTTTTTTTGTCATTCTACAGACAGGCTCAATAAATCAAACAGAACCTACAATGTAAAAATTCAGAGAAATTTGTTAAGAGCTTCAAGTTTCACTTCCTCAAAAACCTACGAAGTATATTCACCCATATGATGTAAACAAGGGTTTCATGCATGACTTAAAAAAGTTATTCTCACATAGATAAAATACTGTAATACATGCGCTTTTGCTCCTTATTTATGCAATAGTCAGGACCTGTTTTCTACCCCTAACTTACAATTGATTTTATTTATTCATCTAGTAACGTATGTTTATATGAAGGATTTTCAATTACAGTTTAGCTGCAGTTAATTTTTGCCACCTTAAGTATTTACGTTCAAGTTTTCACAAAAAATTGCATTTCGAAGTTTAACATTGATTTTGAGTGACCTTTTATCTGAAGATCAACTAAATTAACTTAAATAAAGCTTTAAACTTCCACACGAATCCCAAAGTTCAAAGCATTACTTTCCAGTGTTCAAAACTTTGCCAAGCTGAGGTCACAAGCAAAGCTGTCGTACATAGCGGCTAACACGCTCAGTTGTAACATAACCTTATGGACTGTGAACATACAAATTTTGGTCAAAGTTATTGAACCAGAGGTGCACAAGCACATAACCTTGATTATGATAATAATGGGACTAATTATGTAATTGATGTACTTAGATTGGAGACCATGCTTTATTATGAATAGGAAAAAAATATTTACTTGCATGCAAAACTTTAAACACACTGGGGAATCCTGAATAGGGGCTTAATACGGTACTTTCCACATTAAGAGGAACAATACTGCTGTGTACATAAGCATATACAAGGCTGTATAACCTGAATGTGTTTGCTGTTTTTTTTAACCGCTAGTATTGTGGAACATATGTAGTGTAGTGGTTTACACATTCACCTTAGAAGCAAAAAGTCCCTGGTTCAATTCCAAGTGGGGACACAAGCCCCTCTCACCATGAAGGGTTGCGTCAGGAAGGGTATCATGTGTAAAAACCTTTGTCAAATTACTAATGCAGATTATTCCGCTGAGGAAACCCCTTGGGGGTCACTGTACCATTTGAGCAGCTGATGGTACACTGTGGAACAACGCTGTCTACAAATTCCTCCTAATGTGTGACCCACTGAACATTAGAAATTGGAATGCAAATCTGTCATATGTCTCTGAGAGCACATAGCAATATTGCTGTTACAACCGGTACAATGTGAGCCTATGCTTACAGATATTATGGGTTTTGCTTTTTCTGGTTTATTCGTATTAGTAAAGATTCTCACGAGATAAAAATGTGTCACCTATGAGCATAAGTTTACACATTATGAGCAAAATAAAAATACTTTTCTTTCAAAAGTTGACAAAAAATGAACTGGTAAAACACACTATAAATGAGAAATGTAAATGTCATCTTTATTACATAATTCATTAAACCAATATATTTCTGATGCGTAGACATCATAATGCAGGAGAGGCAGCATGAGAAATAAAAAGGCTCCACATTCCACTGAATTAAATAATTTCACTTGTATTGCAGAGCAAGGGGCTGTATAAAAGTTGTCACAAAAAGCTGATTTTACTAGTTATATGCAAACTCACACATTTTGGATCACAAAGCAATAACAGATGAACAAAATGCTGCTGTGCCAACCAAAGCAGGGTAAGTCAAAAGGTGCTCTCAAATGTTTGCTGGTGTTTTTTAGTTTGCCTCGTTCTTAGAAGCCTCATCAAAGTTTTCAACAAGATCTGAAAATAGAAAAAGGGCATTACTGGGTCACGTGTCAAGACAAAAATAGTCTCATTAAGAATAAGAGTCATTCTTTTTAATTACTAAATAATATAGCAAAAAAATTTGAGCCCTCTGATTTAAAAGATGAATTATATTGGCAGCAGATGCCTATCTTACACTCATAACCCCATTTATAGATGCACTGTGACAGAAGATATTAGGCCAATTAAGAGTACATGTGATCAGGTCCAGAATGCACTGACTAAAAGTACGTGTAACATATGCAAACATCTGGGTAAAAATTTTCTAGGCTGTTAATAATTAGATGACTATTACTACAAAATTAATCTGTTTGAAAAGGTGATGTTTAAATTTACCTGGAACCTCATCATCCTCCTCTTCAGCAGCAACCATGGGACCTTTGTTCTCTCCTGGTATGACAGAGGGTGCAAGAGACAAAAAGTTGATTGAAAGAAAAATGAATTATTTTGATAGAAAGAAGAAAACAAACAGATAGAGAAGAGGGCTTTATGGATACCTGGTTTGGGCAGATTCTCTGCTAATCTCCGGAGGCTGGTGAGACTGTCAGCTCCCAGCTGGTTTAGGATTCCAGGTAGCATTTCTGTCAGCTGTTTGTTTTCAGCATGCCCTGTGATTGTAAAAGTGTTGGCAGCCAAAGAGGCCTGAACCTTTGGGTTATTAAAGTGAATCACGGTCCCCTGGTTTGTAAACATATTCACCTGCAGTGAAAAATCACAAGGGAAGAAACTGTTTAAGGTGAGTTTCAGAGAGTATAATGTATGGCCCTGCTCTCTCCAAATACCCTTTTCAAACCTGGGATTGATTTAACAAACTCACTAACCAACTACTCCTTGGATCCTCTTATGTTATTTCTGCTGTTACCAGATTTAGCCGGCTTCCAATCAGATTGCATACAAATAACATGCTCACAGAACACTTGCTTTTATTACATTAAATAACATTCTAGATGGATCATGTGACAATAAAATAAAACATTACAAAATACTTACAGTACCTCAACACTGCACATTAATATTTTAGCCTTAAAATACAGCAATGCTGAAGCTTCAATAGATGAGAATGAGTAACTTTTTTGGCTACACTGGATTAGGGAAGGACTCTGCCGTACCTCCTCAATGCCAGAGATATTGTTGACTCCCAGTTTCTTCAGGGAAAACTGCAACTTCTTATCATCTGCTGTAGCTGTTCTGTGCACCACCTTCTTCTTTCTGCGGGCTGACCCCTAAATAGCAGAAAAATGAGAGAGGTGGAAGTATTTACTGAAGAAGAGGAACAAAAGTCAGTAGAAACCAGACAGAATTCGTGTGAGTGAGGCAGGTGGAACGGTGAAGATGCTCGGAGTAAAGGTAGTGAAGTTGGATGAGTTCAAATACCTGGGCTCAACTAAGCAATGGACAGTGCACAAGACAGGTGCAGAAGACAGTGCAGGCAGGGTGGAGTGGGTGGAAAGGGGATGTTTACAAGATGGTAGTGAGACCTGCTATGATGTATAGCTTGGAGACAGTGGTCCTGACAAAAAAGCAGGTGGAGCTACAGGTGGCAGAGCTGCAGATGTTAACATTTTTGTTGGGAGAGACCAGGACAGACAGGACAGAAATTAGTACATCAGAAGGACAACTCAGGTTTAATAAGAAAGTAAGAGAGGCAATGATGAGATGGTTTGTACATGTGCAGAAGGGGGCTAGTGAATACACTGGACAATGGATGTTGAAGATAAAGCTGCCAGGCAGGAGGAAAAGAAGTTCATAAAGGTTCATGATATTGGTGGAATAGAGGAGGTAGGGCAGGGGTTGGCAACCTTTACTATCAAAAGAGCAATTCTAAGAAATTCTTGACCCAAAAAAAGGTGTAAGGAGACACAAAATACATTTGCCTTGTAATTTCTGCTTATTTAATTACACTAAATACTTGGTATTAGTTATATATTAACTGTGCTCAATTATCCCCCAACTACTGTAAAAAATAACTTTTGTTTAAAGTATATCTCCACTATACAATCTTAATGAAGGTGATACACCCTATTAAATATAAATTAGTAAATTATCAACACTGCTAGTTGGTGTAAGTAATTAAAATAATTATGAAATGCATTCATGAAATTATAGAACTATAATGACTAAATTTGATTAATATGTTCACACACTGTGAAATTCTCTGTTTTTCTCTACAACTTTTATTTTTTATTTAAAATTTAAAGCTACTGGGACTACAGATGAGACATTTGTGTTTATACATTGATGCTAACCACCTCTATTGAGGTTCAGCATAATGAAGAGGACAATTTTCATATCTGTCATATCTATCTGACAGTCGCCACAAACAAATTGAATTTCTGAAAGAACAATAAATGTTACTACTACTACTACAACATATTTATTTCGGTTTTTTGTCAAAGCGTTAAGAAACCACTGGAGACTGGCAAAAAAGCCACAGGTTTGAGACCCCTGGAACAGGGTGAGATGATAGCAGATGAACCACTGTGGCAGACCCTAAAGGGAGCAGCCGAATGAAGATTGGAACCCATAATCCAAAGACAACATTTATTTTCCAGCATGTGCTCCGACTCACCTTGCCGCCTATGCGGACCTGAGCCTGCAGTTTGGCAAGCTTCTCCTGGTTCATTATGGACTCCTTCATCTAATATGAAAATAACAGATACATATAATAAAACATTTATTAGTCTGTGCTTACATGCTGCTTTTCAACCTTAGTGGTTCCACCAAGTGCTCTACAATGCACCATGGAAATCAACTTGTGATTTAGTGCCATGCTTTGCTGAAAAATGCAAGTCATTTGGGGGAAAATAAAAGAAAATTTTCTACTTCACACATGTTTTTTTAAAATCGCTTATTTAAAAAGAAAATCATCCCTTCATGTCGTGCCATGGCAGCCCCTAATCAAAACAGAATTCGGTTTTCTAGTCATTTTCATCTACAGGTTGGTCAAGATGTCAGACTCGCTGAAATACTAAATATGTAAAAACTAAAGTGGTTTTATCACTATGACTAACCAACTGTCACTTAATAAAACTGCAACCACCTAATGATTTTAACAGTTGACAGAAAACATGAAGTTCGTAATTACAACGAAGTGCCAAACCTGAAACTTCCCCAAATTCCCACCTCGTTTTGTCTGAAGAAATTAGCAAGAATTCACAGCTGCCGCGGCCAAAAATAGTTGCGCACTGCAAGTCTCGACTCAATACCTACATGAATCAGAGGTGGTAAGATTAACTTAGGGCCTTGAAACCCTCTACAGTGCGAAGGGGTATCAATAAGCCACCAATGCAGTTTCTATCTTCCAGCCCCTCAACACCAAAAAGTGTATTTTTTAAACGCTATTCACACAATTTATGTCACATGAACTGCCGGCTGGTTAGCAATCCAAGCTAAACAGCTAGCTTAGGCCTCCTCAGTTTTTAACATTCAAGCAGAACTGGTGTTTCCCTCATATTTAAACCCAGAATAAAGCAAATGGTTGCTCAGACATTAATGGGTCACAGATGAATGAGTTTGAGAGGGCAAAAAACTGCATGACAGTCGTGAACTGACCTGTGAGTGTGTAAACACGCTGCTCACGCCGTGGATACAGGCGAGGAGAAAGGAGGGAAACACGGAAGTGACGCCTCCAGATGGCTAACGTACCGGATGCACACAAAGCATACAAAATACGTGCTATAGTTTTTAATGTGTTCAACGTTAAGTCGCCGTTCATATAACTAGTCTAAAATTTTAGTATTTATTGTTTTTAACGGCCACTTTAAACACACTTTAAAATGCGGGCTAGTGTTAAAGACTGTCAGATTTCAGTTGCAGGAAAATAAATATATTTAATAAAATTTAATTAATTTAGTGGAATAATTAGTAAGGCCTCTCATGTATACTAATACAAATGTTTATAAATAAATTAAAAAAGGCTTTTACGACATGTAACGCTACGCTCGCGTGCTCAAGACGGAAGTAGTCACGTTTATTGTCATGGCGTCCTCATGCGCACGAGAGGCAGCGTGAGCACTCCATAACTATGAAAAGCTCTTTGTTTACCTTAACAGAAAATATCTGGATCATAGTATTTCAGGGTATAGTACCTAAGAAGTAAGGCTGCACTCCTGGATCTTTTACTTTGAAGGTGAGCATTATCAGAGTATAGATAAGTGGAGAGTGCTAGCCGGCTTTAGCGCTGTGTGCTAATTGAACACGTTGGGTTGCTGTCTGTGTAATAACTTTATTTGTTTCATTAAGCTTCAGGTAAAGCTTGGTGGTACACTTCTTTAAGCACAGGAAAAGACGTAAATGAAGGAAAGTCGTTGGCTTAGCTCACAGAAATCGCAGTTTTTTGAAGTTCAGTAAAGAATGTGGAGGGACATTTCTTACATTACAATACAAGGATGAATATTATATGCAAGGAAGTTCATTATGTAACATAAATACTCCAAAGTTAAGAATAAATATATGGAATATATACACGATATGGCAATAGAAAGTAGTTTGGGTGTCATAGGGAGGTAAAGCCCCTGTCACATCATGACGTCAGTTACGTTCTGGGGAAGCTTTGTATGTGTTAGGAGCACGCATAATTACGCCGGTCTACGAGGTAGTACGGCGAGCTTGCAGGAAAGTTTTGAGCAAGCACAAAACCTCCGACGCTTGCCCGCGTATGGCTCTCCCGTCTCGCGTACGAGGACCTTATGTTGCAGGTACTTAATGCAATGGAGACACGTTACTTGTGTCGAAATACGTGGAGGTACCCAAACCATATTAATAACTATGAGTAACATGTTTTTAACTTGTATCAAACATACCTCCAATGCATGTTGCCGTTTGTAGATGTGTTAGGATCAATTCTGGATTTGGACATCAGGCATCTTTCCTCTGAGTCTCTCACACTCTGAAACCCATTCTGGGCCACCATAATCGACCTTGTTTTGGAACATCATGTATTTTCTTAGAGTACAATATCTGTGTTTTTGTTCAAAGTTCACTGTGCATAAGTTATGACCTTGTTTGTTCAAATTATAAGACAACATAACCAGCCAGGACTGGTTTCTGTATGCTGAGAGACAGGCTACATTTTTGTGTTAGATACATGCCTGATATCAACATTCATACACCTTGATTATCACACTGTTTTGGATAGTCCTTAAGCCTGTCCACGTCAATAATAGATGGCCAATTACAAACAGTTTCGTGTGAATTCACCTCTGTACGGGGCAAGGCCCAGCCCAAAGATGATAAATGTGAACTGATTCCTGTGATCTGGGCTCATTCTGGCTGACTTCCTGCCAGAGCTTTGTCAAACTGAGTCCAGCACTGCTATACTTTACTTGTGACCGCAATAAATATTTTTATATGAATGGAAGATTCCTCCGGTTTGTTCTTGGGCTTCCAATAAAAGAATCGGGGCTAACAGATGTATTTGACGTGATCCAGTCGAACTGAACATGTTTCCCACGCAGCTGCGTATGTGGGGTGCTTTTAAGGGGAGTGGTATAAATGGGTTTCAAGGTGTGAATGCTGGCAGTACGCTAGCATATATGTTATGTATACGTCCATTTATCATCATTGTCCCAGCATTTTAAGGGACTTTGAATGCGTGGGCACAAGCTTGTTAAATCGTCATGGTGTGACAGGGCTTTAAGGTGAGGAGATGTCCCTCATCATGT
>VUQH01026807.1:10779-21682 GCA_015106775.1 Etroplus canarensis
AAACTGCAAGTACGTCAATTACGTTCTAGGGAAGTTTCGCATGTGTTAAGAGCACGCATAATTACGCCATTTTATGAAGTAGTACGGCGAGGTTGCGGGAAAGTTTTGAGCGTGCTCAAAACCTCCAACGCTTGCCAGCGTATGGCTCTTACCGCTCTCTTACGAGGACCATATCTTACAGGTACTTAATGCAATCGGAGTTACTCATGTCGAAATACATGGAGGTACCCAAAACATATCAATAACCTATGAGTAACATGTTTTTAACATATGTGTAACATATATCAAACACGTATTGCCATTTGTAGATGTATTTGATGTGATCCAGTCGAACAGAATATGTTTCTAACACACAGCCGATGAATAATTGCATATGTGGTGCGTTTAAGGGGAGTGGTATAAATGGGTTTCAAGGTGTGAATGCTGGCAGTAAGCTAGCATATATGTTATGTATACGTCCATTTAACATCATTGTCCCAGCATTTTAAGGGACTTTGAATGCGTGGGCACAAGCTTGTTAAATCGTCATGGTGTGACAGGGCTTTAAGGTGAGGAGATGTCCCTCATCATGTGGGACTGCGCAGCATTTTTTACCCAGTATTTCCAGGGTCACAGGGTCTCACATTTTAACTGTGTTTGCAAGACACTTTTTAAAAGTCTGGCTTTAAAGAAAGCAGGAAAGACTTATTTTTTTTATTAAAGTCAGGTGAAGGTTAGGTTGTCTAGTTCTATGCCTATCGGGGAAAGTTACAAATCACCAAAGAGTCTCTCTTGCTCGAGTTATTTTTTTTTAGGTTTCATTCAAGGGAAAATATGGCATGAAGTAACACTGTGTGTGTGTGTGTGTGTGTGTGTGTGTCATAATTTGCTAAGAATTGACAGATATGGCCCAAAGAGTATGCCAGGCTATGGATACATCCACACTGAAACACAGGGATGTTTACCAGACAGAACAGCAGCTCAAATAAAAGAGAATACAGGGCTATTTAAAGACTATCACATTGGACCATAAGAACCAACTTAAACATCCTTTTTTCCTTATTGTATTTACTTAGCAAGAGAGTTGAAAATTTTGTATTCAGATGTAATATATTTGGCCTTTGCATGCTAATTGCCAATCTGGTAAACTGCACAGGTTATTGTATTTTTATTTTTAAGTTGGATATGAACATTTCAGACTACTTCCCTACATTCCAAATATGTCCCACATTATTTAGCTTTGTTCCGCATCTAGTTTGTTGGGACCTTTTAGGGAGGAGTTGTAAAATCTGATGGCCACAGGTAGGAGTGATCTCCTGTGATGTGATGAGTCTATTGCTGAATGTGCTTCTGTGCCTGTCTAGCACATCATGGAGAGGGTGTAAAGGATTGTCAGATGTTGTCCATAACTTTGACAGCATCCTTCTTTCTCACACCACCGCCACAGAGTCGAGCACTATGCCCACAGCATCCCTGGTCAATCAATTTGTTGAGTCTGTTGGTGTTCACACTACTCTCAGTCTGCTGCCTCAGCACACCACAGTATAGAGGATGGCACTGGCCACCACAGACTTATAAAACATCCTGTGCGCAGCTATCGAAGGACCTCAGCCATCTCAGAAAATAGAGATGGCTCTGGCCCTTCTTGTAAAGAGCTTCTGTGTTTTTAATAATGTAAAGTTTATTGTTAATGTGAGGTATTTTTAATCCTCCACTGTCTCCACACAGGCCCCATTAAAGGAAGCAGGGGTCACTGGTGTTCTGGTCCTTCTCATGTCCACTACCAGGTCTTTAGTCTTTGTCATGTTAAGCTGCAGATGGTTCTGTTCACACCACATGACAAAGTTGCCCACTACAGTCTTGAATTCTTCCTCATCACCCTCTCTGATGCACCCTATTACTCTAGAGTCATCAGAAAACTTCTGAAAGTGGCAAGGCTCTGTGCAGTAGTTAAAGTCTGTGGTGTACAGGGTGAGGAGGAAGAGAGAAAGAATGGTCCTGTGCAGGGTTCCGGTGTCACTGACTACACGGTCTGACAGACAGTGCTGCAGACGCACGTACTGTGGTCTGCCAGTCGAGTACTCAACAATTCAGGCCACTAGGGAGACATCCACCTGCACTGCTGTCAACTTATCAACCAGTAGACCTGGCCTGATCAGGCGTTCAACATACCGAAGAAGTCAAAAAACATAACCCTTACAGTGCTCAGTGGCTTGTCCAGGTGGGTGTATATGCAGATGAGCAAGTAGAGAATGGCGTCTTTAACTCCAGGTTGGGCGTGGTAGGCGAACTAGAGGGGGTCCATTAGTGGGCTGACCATGGGCTGGAGCTCGTCCAGGATGAGTCTGTTCAGGGTCCTCATGATGTGTGATGTCAGTGCCAAAGGTCTGTAGACCTTAGGGCCACTGGGACGTGACCTCTTTGGCACAGGCACAAACCATGACCTCCTCCACAGCACAGGGACCTTTTGCAGATTCAGATTCAGTCTAAAGATGTGATGCAACACCCCACAAAGCTGAGGGGCACGAGGTTTGAGGACCCTGGGGCTCACATCAGGACTTGCAGACTTGCCTTAGTGGTGTCTCATCAGCTGTCTGTGGATCTGTTCAGCAGTGAAGGTGTGATTAATATAGTGAGTGTGGGAGTTGTTCTGATATTTGTTATAAAGTGGAAAGTGCTGAAATAAAGTCTGTGTTAAAGTGACAGATTTTGCAGCCAGTATCAATTTACCAATAGCTTAATTTTAAATAGCTCAAAGGTTGTAAAAGATCGCCATCACAATGTCAAATTCTGCATCAAGCTGTTGTACTCCCATGTTGAAGCTACATCATGCTCAGTTTGGACAGAAATGTCACTTTGGCTATTGCAGGTCAACACATCACCCCTGTGTATATTAACTTTTTAAAACTATTTATCTTCAGTGATCAGTGCAGAAATGGCTTCGTTTAAACCTACAAAAATCCAGGTTTATCCAAAACTTGGAGAGAAAGTCACTCAAGACACACTATACTGGAAAAACTACAAGGTAAACTTTTTCTGCTGTGTGGTGTTTAACATTACTCTGAACATAAATGGTTTTATATGATGTGATACCTGTCATGATAACAATGTATTATTGTCCCATAAAAAAGGTGCTTAACATTGTTAATGTCATTTCATTACCACCGTATTTCAGTGGTATTTCTATGCTAATGTTATAGCCTATTAGTACAAGTAAACCTTTCAAACTGAACTTATAATTGTTAAGAATGTTCAGACTTCAGGTATTAAATTACCTTGAAAAAATAAACTTAATTCAAAAATAATGAATTTTTAATCTACCTTGAATTTAGTTTCTCATTTTTATCTTTGTTTCTCCTCCTGCAGGCTCCAGTCCAGATAAAGGAATTTGGAGCAATCACAAACATAGACTTCTCCCCTGTGACGCCACATAATTTCGCTGTGACAGCATTCACAAGAGTATGTTGGCTTTGCTTTTAGGAATATAAATTAGATGTATTCATTCTTTTTCCACTTTGCAAACAATTCTGGCTTGAGTAAGAAACTGTCAAGGATACAGCACGTGTTAGAGATTTCACCCCATTCTAACACTTGTTCCTCTACAGATCCACATTTATGGGTCATTTTCCCAGGAGCCTATCAAGACATTTACCCGTTTTAAGGATACAGCATACTGTGGAAGATTCAGGTCAGATGGTCAGCTGCTTGTGGCAGGATGTGAGGATTCTGTCGTGCGGCTGTTTGATGTCAGTGGCAAGGTGGCCCTCAGGATGTTTAAAGGACACACAAAGTAAGCTCCATACAAGCCAGTGTCTGATTGCTACAAGTTGTTCTGTCGTAGCATTTAAAGTGAAGATTAGAAATAGAGTGAAGTTGAACTTCCTGTTATAGTTTGAGGTTATTACTAGAGGTTATAATGATAGTTAGGAGGAATACTTTTCTTAGGGAAATGTGTGGGACATTGCAGGCTCCAGGCAAAGCTATGATCCTGTATTGCCGATGGCAGAACATGTTGTTTGTCCACTTTCAAGTCCAAGTTTCTTTATTGAAATAGAAAGGATTTGTTTGATTAAAATCTTAATACTTAGGTATGTTTGGTTTCCAACTTTTTCCACTCTTGTTATGCTAACTTTGAAAGAATCAAAGCACCAATATTAGTCTAAGGTTTGTGGTTTACAGCATATTGGTGTGTACTATTTTTACTTTTAATAATGAAATGCAGCTGTTGAGTTTAGCATTCTTACTTGTAGTTTCCCACAGCCCAGTCTGTAGGGCATAGTGTATTTTGATTTTAAACATCTTCTTTGCTGAGAGTTTTAAAACGTTAACACCAGCCATTCTCAAATGTAAGACTGTCCCAGTCCAATTAGAAATCTGAAAACCTACAGTGGCCTGCCCAAGTCTTAAATTGCAACTGTGATCCACACGCAATACCAACATTGAGAATTTCCTTCTTTTTATTTTTTTATGGATTAATTTTTATCTTCTTCTGATTCGCTTGCTAAGAGTCTTAATTAATGGCTTTTCTCTTGCCATCTTCCCCTCAGGTTAAAAGATGCAGGATAAATTCCAGATCAAAAACATGCCAGATAAATGAATATCAATTAATTTAAAGCCCATGGCTTTATTTAATTACTTCTTATTACTTTTATTATTTACCAATAAACATGTTATGATGATTTTAAACTTAATTTAGATTGTATGTATTTATTATAAATGACCTCTTCCTATACACCTGCAGTACGTTTATGGCCCAGCAGGTGGATACTCTACAAAAAAAAGGAAACTCGTTCATTTACCCATTGTTTGAGGCTGCTGTCTCCTAAGTAGCTGACAGTGTCTTATGAGGTTTGGTTGTAAAGGAGTACTAGAATGATGATTTCTTGAGTGATCCATTGACTGAATTTGGTGACGATATCAAGAATTCTGACGACCTATAAACTGTAATTCTGACTGATAAAAATCTGCTCTGGTATGTGAATTGATATAAATCTTGTTTCTTATATTTTTGCCCAGGGCTGTACATTTAACAGACTTCACCTCAGACCGTTATCAGATTCTCACAGGGTCAGATGACTATACCTGTCGACTTTGGGACATCCCAAATGCCACTGAACTCACCAGCTACCAAGAACACACCGATTACATTCGCTGTGGTGTCACGAGCAAACTAAACAGAGATCTCTTCGTAACTGGTGAGATTGATGCTCATGTTCGGTGATGTGTGTAAATATTAAAAGGAGTTCAGGAAGGTAACATTTTTCCCAATTAGCATCAGTCACAGCACTTTTCAAGTGAAACCAACTTAAGAGGCACAGTCAGAACCAGTTTACAGTGCCATTTTTACCAACAGGTTTGAAGTATGATTTGCATTGCATTTTCTGTTAAATTATTTTATTTTTTTGTTATATTAAAATGGCAGTAATCACAACAGTCCAATTTTAAGGCATGAGTAACTAATATAACTACACTAATTCATATGCGAAGTCAGTAACTGCTGAAAAATGCCAACTATGTGATCAAACTCCAACTGCTGTCCTTGAATTGTTGAATTAAGTGATGCAGCAGATGGAAGGATGTTGACAAGGATGGAAAAGTTTGGCCTGATTTTGTGTGACTAATAGTTGATGTTCTTATTCTAGGATCATATGACCACACGGTGAAACTGTTTGATGCCAGAGTGGATAAGAGTGTGATAACTATGGAACATGGCCAGCCGGTGGAGAGTCTCCTCCTCTATCCCTCTGAGGGACTTCTTGTATCTGCAGGTAGTCAGCAGTATAATGCTTACATTGTGACACAAAGCATTTGAAAGGGTCCTATCATACTCATTCGTCTTACAAGTGAAAGGTTACAGGTGAAAGGTCCCTGGTTCGATTCTAGGTGGGGACACAAGCCCCCCTCAGCATGGAGGGTTGCGTCAGGAAGGGCATCCAGTGCAAAACCTCTACCAAATTATCAAATTGCCTTCTTTTTCGTCAGCTTTCTTTTCATTGGCTGTCCGCTGTAAACAGAAAGTTAGTATAGTAGGTGGGTGGTTCTGCTGTGCTCATAGCCTTTGACTGAGATGACCATATTAAGGACATCCATTCTCTATGACATCATCCAGACCAAAGAGTAGAGAAAAAAAGCATTTAGACCAGTCTGAAGCTTGGGATTTTGGCTTATAGGGGTCACTTGCACATTCACTGACCTCTTAGTTTAAAACTTTAACTATATTAAATGTGAGCATTCACAATTGCAACAGTGTATATATGACGGAAAATGTGGAAACACCTCACAGTTCCCCTTTAATGATTTGATTTTTTATGTAGTTTAGTCTTGTATTAGGATATAGCACAGGTAGGACATTTTTAAATTTTAAATGGTCATGACAGTGACCAACAAGGACCACAACATGCGTTGATGTGGCTTCAGTTGGAACAAAAATTAAATTATGACTGCACTCAACATTCACTACATTATATTTACTGAGAATTATCTGCAACATTAAAAAACATCATCCAATTTTTTCATTCTTTTCAGGAGGGCGCTATGTGAAAGTGTGGGATCTGCTAAAAGGAGGCCAGCCTCTGGTGTCACTGAAGAACCATCACAAAACTGTCACAAGTTTGGCTCTCAGCAGCAATGGACAGAGACTGCTGTCAGCTTCTCTGGACAGGTAAAGGGACAATTGAATGTCGAACATGCACAACTCACGAAAAAAAAGAGGAAATGTTATAAAGACCACTATGCCCGTCACGACTGTTGAATACTTATTCAATTTCATTCAATTAATTCATTTTTAAATGGGTTTTGTTCTGTGTGCAAAGGGCACCCATAAAGAAAACTGCTCTCATTTGAACCACCCTTTATAAATAAAGGCTGAATGAATGAATTTGATTCAGTGCATAGCCTTTGTTTGTCTTTCAGGCATGTAAAGGTGTACAACACAACCAACTACAAAGTGGTCCACAACTTTGACTACGCTGCCGCCATCCTCAGTCTGGCTTTAGCTGTAAGAAGTGCATTTATTTGTTGTTTGCTAAAATCATATTGTCCTATTTCAACATACCTGCACATTAAGTTTTAGAAGGTTCATTGAATGAATTGTACACCATCACAGTGAGCTAAGTCAGCAGAGTGATGCATTCTGTTTCTTTATCTGCAGAAAATAAACTATGAATATCTTTTTCTCTTTAGCCGGACGATGAGTCCATTGTTGTGGGCATGACCAACAGTATTCTGAGTATCAAACACAGGAAAAGCCAAGAGGATTCACAGGAAATGGCTGGCAAACAGAGGCGGCGTCCATCATATCGTGTTTTTGTGAAAGGGAAAAATTATGTCCCTAAACAGGTAAGCTCCTATTTAGTAACATGCAGGGGCTATGAAAATCAGTACGAAATGTGATGTGAGGTCTTTTGGGGGATTCTTCAAAGAAATGAAATAATTTTTAGGAAAGACCGAATGAGATTGTCTCATGAGACTGTTTTCTTTCTCACCATATGTTAATTTATTTCTTGGTTCTTATTTTTACAGGATGATTATCTCGTCAGTAAGTCTGTGAAACAACATTTGGCCAAATATGACAAGCAGCTCAAAAAATTTAATGTATCCAAGGCTTTGGATACAGCTCTGGCGGTATGCATTTCATTCATTTATAGAAGTACCAACAAGGTTTAATTAGTTGATTTCATTCTTGAGAAGACTTCTAGTTTGCAGTTCACAACAGCAGCACATAATACCTTCATGTTGCTCAGTTGTACACTGAAAAATAAAACTTCAAAAAAAGCCATAGTATTATTTTACTGTAGTTAATGTATTACATTTTGTTTATAGACATGGACCAGATTTAGAAAGCCTGAGATCACCGTGGCTGTTATAAAGGAGCTGGATAGAAGAGGAACGCTGAAGAACGCACTGGCAGGACGGGATGAACAGGGACTCTCTCAGTTACTCAATTTTCTCATCGGGTAAGCTGTAGAGAAGGTTTCATTACTCAAGAAAGATTTATCAGGTGTTTAGATATAGCCATAACATTATGGCCCCTCACAGATGAAGTGAGTAACGGTAAATATCAACTTCTGAAATAAATTAGCCTGCAATTACTTTGTTGGTGTTTGCAGTTGATGTGTTGTTTTGTGAAAAACAGACAATTACAAAGACCCAAAAGTTACTGGGTATCTTTGTACTGCAGGAACTTCTATAAGTCTGGGACAAAATGCTTGCAGTACATCTGTATGTGACACAAGCATTTTGTGCAACTTGTAGGTATACTGATTGTCAGGTCCCCACAATTTCCTGTTATTCCAGCTTATGATTCCCCAATTCTTATTGCTATTATCTACTTTTGTGTCAAGATATGAGTCTTAGCTGTTCACTTGTACATGTAGGGCCAACACGGAGGCTCACTGAATTTGACTGCTTTAACTTTTTTAGTTTGCAGAAAAATCATGCAGAAAAAGGGTTTGCCACATTCATACTTCCCTCTGTTTTTTCTCTAGGAACTTGGTTGACCCCAGATTTGCTCCTGTCCTTGTAACAGCAGCTGAGATGATCCTAGACATCTATCAGTCAGTCATTGGCCAGTCACCTGTAGTGGACAGACAGCTGCTGCGTTTACAAGACCTGCTGGAGAGAGAAATCGACTACCAGAAGGACCTCTTTGAGGTGCTGGGCATGTTGGACACAATGTTTGCCTCCTCCCTCCCAAGAAAGGAGGTGCCATGTTCTGGTATCAGCAGGTCTAATGGTCTAACTCAGGGAGAAGTAAGTACTTCAAGACCACAGGTCCAAGTCACCTGAGACTTCTAAACTACTTCAGACTTGGATAGAGTAGTTAAAATATGTAAGCACCTCTTATTGAACCATCAAACTTAAATTTCTTCACATGAGAGGCTACTAGATATCTCCAAACAGAAAGCAGCATTTTTTAAGAGACTGACAAAGCCATGGTCTCACTCTGGTGTTTTAATTCAGTGTGACTGGCACAGCGAGCAACAAAGATAAGATACAGTAACTGTATGAAGAATATCTGAATGTGTGGATGTAAAGCAAAGCATTGCTTTCATTACAAGTTTTGTAATTACCCTTTAAATTGTAAATGTCTGTGTGTATGGTAGACTTTAAATTAGTTCACTATGAATGTCTGCTTTGTGTTTTTATAATATGTGGCATTGAGAAATGTTTCATAAACAGATAATAAAATAAACCTTTTGTCATTTTAAAAGTGCCTGATCATTAGTCTGTTCAAATGCTTTGAAAAACTGAGTCAACTCCAAGGCCAGTTTAAGCTATGAGCAGGGGTGTGCACTCGAACGAGTCGTCTTGACCACCCAAAGCAATCAGAAGTAAGGGAAAAGGATTTTCCTTTTTGTTAGAATAAGCAGCAGGAAAAACAGAAGTACTGTTTCTAACATCTTTGGGGGCAGCTTGCAGCACCCACCTCCAAATACAGCCACTGAACATAATCAGAAGTTAGATGTATCTGGACTCTCCCTGCTTTTCTCTCTCCCCTTTGGTTACACCAGCACTTTAATGTATGGAGAGATTATTGCTGAAAGTTGTTGTAAAGTTGTTACTTCTGTTAAATTTGTCTCAAATTTTTGCCCATTTTCATCTTTTATGACTGATTGCACTGAGGGAACCTGCTAGGGTGTGCTACTACAGTGTGGTTGGCTACTACTATAATAGAGTGTTAAATTATTCTTTATCATATTGTTGTGTACTTTTATGGTAGAATTACATAGAACATAAAAATAACATGCCCCCCCAACACACACACAATATACTGAATATAAAGAGAGTTGTTTAAAAGTATAAGCTGTTGATCTGCTAGTATTGAAGTTAAACGTGATATTTAAAATAAAATGTTAAGTTAATGCCACATTTAATACACCAAAATCTGTTCAGATATTTTTCTGTACATCATTACTACAGTAATTTTTTCACATAAACAAAATGCCCAGTTTACTGATGGCATTATTTTCATTTCATTTTCTATGCTAGACATCAAGTAATATTAACGTGAACTCTTTTCAGTCATGTAGGGAAAACCTGATACAGTGCTAGCCCTAAATAACACAGAGTGGCGAGTGAGCTGGGATGGAGTGAAATTCCTGGCCTGAATCATTGTTTCAATCCACCCTGTAATACTTTTTTTCCTCTGAAGAGACACATTTAGAGAGTGAGACATTCAGACATTATATTTTGCATAATTAAATATGAACTTTAGCAGCTGATTGTTTTCATCTTGCTTGTACTGCAAAAATTACTATGTTAATCACTGTAGTAATCTGTATGTTGACAGTCACAAAAAAGCTGGGCAGCTTTTCTGAGGTTTTGGAAAGAGTCTTCCTCTGTGTGTGTTAACTGTGTTATTCTCACAGTAAATAAATCATATGTGAATTCTTAGAGTGACTGCTGTTCTTCAGCCCGTAAAAAACATCCCATAGCTCTTACATATAGACTGGAACAGTGCTTTTAATTTTACTTGAGTCCATGTGTCAGCAACCTTTACTATCACACGGCCCATTTTGAAGAAATTATAGAACCAGAAAATCTGGATGGAGCCAAAGAATTTCTTTACAAGACAAAGTTTATATTCTCTCATCTTAATGAAGATGACACCGCCTATTGAATATAAATGAGCCTACTAACATTTAAATGATTCACTGCATAACTCTGCAGTGGGCTATTTATGATTATTTAGTATTTTAAATTTGCATTTTTTTTTCAACTAACCCAGTTTTTGTCATATACCCTGCCAGTCAAAAGATTGGACACGCTTGGCTGTATGGCCAAGCATGCCCAGACTCTTGACTGGTAGTGTATATTTGTGGATGACACAGCAAACTGTGTTCACAGACCCCCATTTCTGAAAGGTTTCCTGAGCCCATGCAGTGATTTCCATGACAGACTTATGCATGTTTGCAATGCAGTA
>VUQH01026811.1:9620-30689 GCA_015106775.1 Etroplus canarensis
AATTACCACAAAATATCTGCTCTCTCGGTGACACTGTGATGCACACATACTCTTGCACAGACACCTATACTCACACATAGTAGAGCCTGCTGAATGCTCCCACATTTCTATCCTTTTTTACATGCATACAAAACACCCTGAGTAGTCCACATGCCCACCCGCCCATAAACAGTAAAACAAGCACTTCTGGCAGGTCCCGAGGGATATAGCTTCCTAGTCCTTGTGACCTCTCTCCTCAGTGAGAGGAGCCTGTAAATGTGTCCATGAATATGAGCTAAAACTCATCACCACACGTTCCTTCACCTCATCTCAGCCTCGATGAACTGTCAGTTTAATGCTGAGCACCAGGAAGAAGTATATAATCTGCTTAAATAGCATGTTCACTGCTGAACAGTACTGCACACTGCTGATAGGCTGTATGTGGCTTTTACTTAGTTAATATGACATTGTAAGAATCAAAGTGATAAGTTATTAGGGGGCTGAACATTAACTGGACAGAATTAAAAGGAGTCTTTTGGTCTATTGTAAAGAAAAAAGACCACTTAATGCTTCTGCTGAGCTCATATGGACTCTTAAGCCTTGCCACTCTGTGCTACTGACAGAAAAGACTTTAGCTGTTATAATAATAGATGCGTAAAAATTGATAAAATTAAGATTTAACTGTTTTATTGGCAAGCATACAAGCAAAACAGCACTGAAAAAGATATAAGAATGAATTAATATTGTTGAGGGACAATACTAGCACTGCTTGAAATAGCTGGCAATTTTAAGTGATGCTTAATCAATGAATTAATAATGCCAGTTCGCCTTTCCTTTCCTTTCCTTTCCTTTCCTTTCCTTTCCTTTCCTTTCCTTTCAAATCAGGATTTCTAAGCAGTATAAATATAATTACCATAATTTGTGACACAGTATATTAGTACAAAGTGATAGTGATTGATAATTTCACCCCACCAGACATATTTTCACATTATTACAGCTTGTGTTACTATTCTGTAATTTTTTTTCCATTAATGCATTAGCCTTCACTTAGGGATGTCCACAGGAGGTGTTGAAAAATACATAAAAAGACTTACTTGCTTACATATGTATTGTAGTTTGTTATAGATTATATGCAATGCAGTAATCGTTGGCTAAATCACAAGTCTTTCCCCCTTTAGTTTAATTATGCATGCATAAGAGGACACAGGTGATACATATGCGGACACCAGTTATTGCTATTCTGTGACTTGACAGTTGAAGCCAATGAGGGCACCAAAGAAGACAATGAGCTGGTAAAGCTTTTTTCTTTGAAAAGGAATGCTTTCATTTCATTTCATTTCATTTCATGCTTTCAAAGGTGCACCCTTTCACTTCATTTAACTTCAACCATCAAGTTACCCGATTAATTTATGCACACTGGGGCAGCAGAAACAAACTTTTAACACAACATCGATGTGTCATAATTCCAAATTGCAACATTAGGTATCATTTAGAGTCACTTCTGACCAAAATATGCTCACTGACTAAATGTCTGTTGAATAATATCTCTCTTTTTATTTCTGTTTTTGGTCTCTACCAGCTTCTCAGGGAACTATGTTTTTTAGGTAAATGCTTCACTACTATATATTTACCCACTAGTTGTTTACTGTGTTGCTCTGACCTGTTGTGCTAAATAGAAAGAATGCAGGGTTTTTTGCTGATTAATAATGCTTATTGTGATGGAAATAGATGCTGAGAGATTGATTGTAGAGAACCAAACTTATGGGCTGAACAGCTAAACAGCGAGCGGAAACGAGTCTTGTGAGTCTTGTGAGCCTTTCACATTGTCACAGTGTTTTGTGTTATCATTTGATACATTTTAGCACAGCAGCAGTAGCAGATTTAACTAAGTTAACTTTAGCTTTTTGTTAATCCACAGAGATGAGTGATGGATGTGTAAAATTGAGTGACTATGGGAATTCCTACAGCTTCGGCACTTTGATCCTTTCTATTGTTTCTCAGCTGACCAGAAGCATAATGGGTGCTGTTGAGTGGCGCATGGGTGGCAGCTGGGGCACAATGAGCCTGAAAAGTGCGTCTGCGCTGTGAACCAATAGTCAAAAAGGTTGGGGGAGTGAGAGCAGCAAATGTCCACTAGATTGAAAACAAGAAACGGGAACAGAAGGAGTAAAAAGGAGAATTACACATCTGTGCACTTCCTACCTCCAGCCATCACCCCAGTCACCAGACCTTTGTGTTTTATGGCTTTCAGTGGCACCCTTGGGAACTGATCCACTCTGTTCCTTGGGGAAACAGACACACGAATCCCACCTGTAAAATAAACTACTGCTGCCTCTTGTTAGATGCAGAACAATCAGCTACATATACATAACGTATATATAAAACAGTCAAGAGGATTTAATGCAATGCTTTTATATATATTTTTTTAGTTGTATTAAGATGTGAAGGAAGCATGCTTTAATTCTGTACCTTTCACCGTTGATCTGAAATAAAAAGATAAAAATGTTCACACCCTTACCTGTGTGAAATGGGACCACTGCTTGGCTACTATCTACAGACAGATCAGGGATCAAATCCCTAAGCTCTGCACACAGGGCAACTCAGACCTACACTGTACTATGTGGTAAGGAAGAATATAACATCAAGATTTTTACAGCAGAGATTTGACTTGAAATAGGTTATGACCCTTTCGTGTACACTCAGTCTCTTCCTTTGAACTCTTGCCCAGTAGTTGTAGGCATAACTTGCTCCTACTCTGAAGAAATGCTCCAAACTCAATTTCAAGGTGGAGCGAAGCCCATCAAGGGTTTCTATTAGGTAAACAAGATAAAACTAAAACAAATTATCAGAGCAAATGCTCCTAGGTGTCCTGAGGTTCAGTCTAAAGCACAGAGGAGATGGGGCCTTTGCAGTAGCTGTTCCTAAACTATGGAACAAGTTGCTCCTTCACATCAGGACTTCCCCAACATTAGACAGCTTTAAAAATGATTTAAAAAAAACAATTTTTATTCTTTGTCTTTTAAACCAGACTAAGTTTGTTACTTTTTAACCATTACCTTTTATCTTTTACCTTTGTTGTTTTATCCACATTTTTCATCTTTTAATCTGTTTTGTTGTTTTACGTTATTTTATTGCCTTTCTGTGCAGCACTTTAGTCAACAGATGTTTTTAAATGTGCTCAGAAATAAACTTGACTTCACATGAGAATGGATAACAAAAATAATATTAATAATATTGCCCAATGCAGGTCTTGATTTTCAGTATAAAAAGTTGGTACTTAAACATCCGTCATTAGTAAAATACCTTGAAAGCATTATACTCCACTCATCAGCAGCAAGAGCTTCTTGCACACTGCTCTTCTGTCTCTTCTCTGCACCCTTTACTCTGTGTACACGAGCCTTTTCCAGAAGGTGATTGGCCCGGGGCATAATAATTTACCTATAAGAACCCATGGTGACATTCATGTAACAAACACTTTACATGTTCTACAGTCTTCCTTATAAAGCGTCATGCTTGACCTTAACTTTTGAAGTCCCTAAGGAAAAATAGGTCTGGGTTCTTATGGGTTAAAGGAATGGTGAGTGAATACAAAAAGGGAAATAAAAATGTCTGTTTAATGTCCTTCATCACTCATTCTAAGTGTCTGGCCACACAAAAGAATTCAACACGAAGTTATTGATCATACTGTAAAAGGGAATTACTTCAAGGGCATATCGAGACGAGTGGATGAACTCGAGCTTTCTTAGTTTAAATTCTAACCTCTTTGTTTAAAATGGATAACAGACACGAACGGCTACTTTTGATGCTTGTGTACTTTGTGGTGCAGTTCTTTGAGAGGTCTGACCTGATCACTGGTTACATTTTACTGTGACAGTCTCTTCAAATCACATTTGTGTATTTTTATCTATCAAAACATCAATCCCTAGCTCACATTAGCTATATACTTAGTTACGTGATTATTGCCCAATTATACTTATGTCAGCTAGGGCCAAATTATTATTTCACCTGTTTTTCATCAGTAAATTTACAAATACAAAACAGATGATAATTCTGTTAAAATGTTAATGCTAATTTGCTTGATTTATCTTACCACTGAAACTTCATTATACTTAATAGATATTCATGCAGGTTTTAATTAAACATGTCTTAATATAATTCTGATTAAATCTAACATAAAGCAGAAGGAACACATGCCTTTATATAAAAATGTAATGACTATAAAACAAACTCCTGTGTAATTTGAAATAGTTATAGGATTGCAATAACATCTAATATGTCTCCAGCACTCTTCATGCGTTTGGAGTGTTTACTTTTAACAAGTGGTTTGGAGATAAAAGAGGCAAGGCTGAGATGGTTTGGACATGTGCAGAGGAGGGATAGTGGATATATTGGACAAAGGATTTTGAGTACAGAGCTGCCAGGCAAGAGGAAAAAAGCAAGACCACAGAGAAGGTTCATGGATGTAGTGAAGAAGGACATGCAGACGGTTGGTGTTAAATGAGAGGATGCAAGAGATAGGGTGAGATGGAGGCAGGTGAGCTGCTGTGGTGACCCCCAAAGTGAGCAGCTGAAAGAAAAAGACAATCTTTTAACAGGAGATGGGACACAAACTAATCCATCCTGACACTGATCCAAGCGTTTGCTCCTATTCGGTTGCTGTAGCAGCAGCAGCAGTGAACGGCCCAGTCATTCAGGCAGATGGGAAACCCACCCAGAGAACTGTAGCTCCTGTGTGTTTTCAGTTGGTCCACTCGCTTTGCTGAGTGCAACTGTACCCGATTCAGTGCCAGCTTTGATCAACTCACTTCAAACAGCCGCATTGACTGCTGCTCCTAAAGCTAGTGCTTAGTCCTGATGGCCCTCCACCTCCACAGGAGCAAAACCCTCTCAGCATCTGTCTGGAACCTGTCCGAGCGTAAGGGGATACGGGGAGAGAGGCAGTATTTCACCTCCATTCTTCACCCCCCACCTGCAACTCACTCACACACACTCGACAGATTCCATCATTTATGGATGACTTTATTTATAAACAAGATTCAGCACGCTCTCTTTCTCACTGCTAGTCCTTTTGTGGAAGTGAAATTGCACTTGAAGTAGCATCATGTCTATCTGGTAGCCTCCCATGGGGGTTGTAGAGTGGGCTGGGACATAGATAGCAGCATGATAGGGATGTGTTTTGATGGCTATGCATCAGAGGAAGTGGAGCAGAGGATCCCTTTTTCACTCAAGTTTTTCGTTCATATGTCTGTATGTAGCTGCTGACTGAATATTCACATCTCCTTCTTCATATCACACTGACAGGTGCGGACAGAGAAGCTGCAGTCAGTGTTATTACAAGTTTTAATGAAAATCTTCAAGTGGAGTTACAAATTTCGAAAGGGAAGTATGAAGCTCAAAGATTCATGGGAGTGGGAAAAAAAGGATGTGATCGCTCCTTTTTCACAGGTGAAAAGGAATATAAAGAAATTAATTTGAATACTGTGAATGTCTGTGTGTGTATGAGAGGTGATATTTCAGCAGGGCTGGGAGCTTTTCAGAGAACATTTCATTGTGGCATGGCAATCTCCAATGCTCAAAGAATGGGGTGTCAGTGGGTGACGCTGGCAATGTTGGCAGATAACTTCAAACAAGTTGGAGAGTTGTCAGAGTTGAAAATGGTGCTGTTAAAAAAAAGAACAAAAGACCACCTCCATCCTCACCAGATGGTGGTGGTGTTAACAGCCTGCAGGCTCAGAGAACTGCTGCCACTAGAGTTTTAGCCAAACGTTTTCAAGCCAGTTTTAAACCTTATTTAATTGGTAACTGTATTAAAAAAATTGACATGTAGTGATTTATGCATTTGCCTGACAAGTGAAAGGTCCCTGGTTCAATTCCAGGTATGGACACAAGTCCCTCTCACTATGGAGGGTTGTGTCAGGAAGGGCATCTGGTGTAAAACTTTTGCCAAATTAATCCGCTGTGGCGACCCCTTGGGGAAAATACAAGGAAGCAGCTGAAGGTGCGACTGTTTAAAAAACTGGACATAGCCACCATGATGTCACACATTGGTTTTAGAAGCCCTGTTTCGAAGCCTCAACATTAGCATTTTGGACACCAACATGTTGGCTTTTTGAATCCAGAAGTGACCATATTTGGACGATAGGGTTAAGTGCTAAGTTAACTAAGAAGTGGAGATGAAGTTGTTTTCTTTACCATAGCTTAAATGAAAAAGGTCAACTTTAATATATTCTATATTCATTACAAATAAAGTGAAATATTTCCTTTTTGTATTAATTTTTAATCTTGTGGTTTGTAGTTTATGAAAATCAGGAATCCGGTTTGAGTAAATCGCTGTTCAAATAGTATAAATCTAGTGTATCTCTCAGGGAAGTTCAGTCACAATCACGGGGAAGACAGCTGACTTTACATGTGTCTAGATGATGATAATCCGCACCCTCCACAGGAGAATAAACCACAGAGAGTCATTACTGAAAAGACTGGCTGTTCACAGAATACTGTATTGAAGCACTTGTATTGACTTGAAGGGAAAAGTGTGGCAGGAAAAGGCACACAAGCTAAAGGTAAACCACAGCTTGGAGGTGAGTGTTAAGTAAAGTCAATTCAGGAACTTGAGGGAGGTTCACAAGGATTGGACAGAGATTGGTGTCTGCGCACCAAGAGCCACCACACACAGAGGTCTTCAGGGAAGGGGCTACAACTATTGCAGTCCTGATATCAAGACACCTGAACCAGAGACATCAGAAGCATTTTACTTGGGCAAAGAAGAAAAAGGAACTAGACTGTTGATCCGTGGTCCAAAGTTCTCTTTTCAGATGAAAACTTTCATATCATCTGGAAATCAAGGTCTAGAGTCAAGAGGGTGAGTGAAGAGGCACAGAATCTAAAGTGTTTGAAGTCCAGTGTGAAGTTTCCACAGTCTATGATGATTTGAGGTGCCATGTCAGCTGCTGGTCTTGGTGGTGGCTGACCCACTGTGTTTGATTAATTCAGCAGTCAACACAACATCTACCAAGAGGTTTTGGAGCCATTCATACTTCCATCAGCTGACAGGCTTTATGGAAATGCAGATTTTTTTCCAGGTAGGACTTATTAACTCCCCATAGTGCCAAAAGTACCTCCGAATGGTATGCTGACGGTTATTACTGTGCTTGATTGGCCAACCAATTCGCCTGCCCTGAACACTGTAGAGACTCTATGGCATATTGTCAAAAGGAAGATGAGAAACACCTGACCCTAAAATGCAGATGAGCTGAAAGCCACTATTAAAGCTTCTTCTTCTTCTTCTAGCTGCTCCCATTAGGGGTCACTGCAGCAGATCATCTGCCTCCATCTCCCTCTATCTCTTGCATCCTCTCCTTCAACAGCAACCATCTGCATGTCCTCCTTCACTCCATCCATGAACCTTCTCTGTGGTCTTCCTCTTCTCTTTCTTCCTGGCAGCTCTATCTTCAACATCCTTTGTCCTATATACCCACTATCCGTCCTCTGCACATGTCCAAACCATCCCAAAGCAACCTGGGCTTCAGTAACATCGAAGCAGTGCAACAAGCGGATCACCTCCATGCTTTGCTGCACTGATGCATCTGTGTTAAAAGACCCCCGACCAAGTATTGAGTGTACAATTGAACATACATTTTAGGAACTGAAAGTTCTGAATTGTAAATCCTTTTTTGATTGATCTTAGGAAGTATTCCGATAATCTGAGATACTGGATTTCTGATTTTCATGAGACATGAGACATCCTCTTCTACTTTAAATTAAAACAAAAAATAGGCTTGAAATATTTCAATTTACATGTAATGAATATAGAACATATGAAAGTTTGCCTTTTTGAATTAAATTAAAAAAACAACCTTCACACTTTCACAATATTCTAATTTTCTGTGATGGACTTGTACTACTAATGTACTAGCAACTATTAGTGTAGTATATGTTTATGTAGAGGTTTTTACAGACAGACTGTACACATTGCACCAATCAAAGCCAAATATTTGGCTTTATTATTTTATATTTTTATTTTTTCTGTTTTTTTTTTCCTCTTTCTAAATGTTCAAATTGAGCACACAAAAGCAAAACAAAAAATGTGTCTATGGTGCAGATATTGAAACCAGCTGGGGTTCATGTTTAATTCTGAGCTGTGGAAAAGGCTGTGCGAGAAAATGTATAAAGTCTGTATTTGGTGTTCTTTAATTCTTGTCTTTGTTTCTAATGATCTGATTTGGTGGACTTGGCCCAGCAGTCTGCTGCTTTTGTTGATGAGACAAGACTCAATGGTTGAGGTTAGCTTGGAGAAGTACGTAAAGAGGTGAAAACAGGTTTTGTGTGTGTGTGTGTGTGTGTGTGTGTGTGTGTGTGTGTGTGTGTGCCTAGTACATAGCCAGTAGTCATTCACAGCAACATGACTTCCTCACACAAACATATGCCTGGTAGTGTTTGTATTATAACTTCTAAACACTCAAAGATCCCCAAAGAATTTGGAGTACCACAATGTAGACTGCCACGGCAGCCAGCTATTTCTCAAACAGTTCACAGGGGAAAACCAAAGTACTGACACAACTGGTGTTTTTTTTTTTAAGTGAGATGGGGAATATATCAACAGAAGACGTTAGAGACAAAGAAGCATAGTGATCTTTAAAAGCAAAGTGCAACTTGAACCACAGACATAGAGATCAAACAGGAGATGAAATGCATAGCAGTTCCTCTGGTGGAATGAAAGCATGTCTGTGTGTGAAAGAAGGGCTGGTGGTGAGGAGAAGCTGAAAGGGGACACACTATTCCATCTCTTTACCCCTGGGGCTACCATAAGACAGACAGTAATGCTTTTCTGTCTCCAGCCTGTTCTGTCAGTCCTTTGGCTGGTCCCGCTTTTCAACCTTTGATTGGACAACAGACACAGGTATTAACTCCTCGGCAGCAAAGCTCAGAGTAGATCCGTGGAAGGTGCTTTATGCTCTTCAAAGGCTGAGCTTCCTCCAGAGGGAAAGTGCAGGGGCTTTGATCAGTATCTTCCATATATAGGCTGCGGACATGGAAGGTTAATGGCCATTTAACCTAGTGTCACCTCCGCTGTCCTGGCTGTGTGTTAATGCTTTTGAAAACTTGACATAGCCATCTCTATCACAAATCAACAGCCAGTGTGCGTAGTATATGTCAAACTGAAAAAAACAGCACAAGATCTCAGTGCAGACAGAGCTCAGACCACCTGGAGTTGTTAATAACAGGATTAGTGTTGTCCCATTTTTGGTTTTGGTTGTGGCTCAGAAGAGAGAGTGGCCCTTTAACTAATCAGAAGGTCAGCGGTTTAAACCCCGGCTTATCTAGTTTGCATGACAAACTGGCAAGATAGTGAAACCCCAAACTCCCCCGTATGTGAAAGGAAAAAGTGCTATATGCCCTGAACAAAAAAGTGCCATATAAATATGTGAGTGTAGCTTTGAGTGGTTGATAAGATCAGAAATGTGTTAACCCTCTGAGATCCAAGCGATCATAGGTGATAACTTACCCTACCCTCACCTTGTATTTTGGAGAAAGGCAAAACTGACTTTTTTGGAAAATATGTAAATAGCTTTTGATGTATTTCAGTTAGACTGATTGTTTTCTTTGTTCCCTAATTGCTAAAGGTTGGGAGAAAAATGTAATAAAAACAAAACTGACATAACTTGATTTGTTTAGGGTTAGAGTTAGGGTTAAGGGTTATAGTTTGGGTCACCACCAATGAACTCTTAGACCTCAGCGGGTTAAATGCATTAAAAAAAACTGTAGTTCAGCAGCATAGAAAGATTCCATCTATCTATTTCATCTCATTACATTTATTTTCATTTACAGATTCATTGCCTCAAACTTCTCATAAAGTGTGTTATAAGTATATCAAAGCTGTAAATGATCTTTTATTTCTTTTGCATTAAGCTGTTGCACAAAATCTGCCCACGATTTCATGTCATGGTGTAATATGAATGATGTGATTGCAATATTAACTCTCAGATCCAATATTTTCAGACCAATTCAACATTTGGATGCGATACCCACATGATCAAGTACTTACTACCGTTCAGTGTTCAGCATTCAAAATATCATTTTTATGTGGGATGCTATGTACTCGCTAACGTTAAGCACTAAAGAATTTTACATGTTTCTCTTATTAATCACTTACTTAGAAGTGATTAGAAATGTATAGATTTCCTGGAGAATCATAGTATGAAAATCTGACAATGCAGATTAATCCACATAAGTCCAGATGTGTCTTTCTATCCATACATTTTATCCAGTTCAAGGTCATGGGAAGCTGGGCCTATCCCAGGTGTCATAGGGCAAAAGGGAGGGTACAGCCTTATCAGATTGGCAGTCTGTTGCAGGTCTTACACATAGATTTAGAAATACCAATTAACCACGCAGACTGGTGGATTTGAACCCAGGACCTCCTTGCTTTGAGGTGACAGTGCTCCCCCCCAGTTGCAGTACTCTTGTTACAGCAATTTCTTTTCCTATCACTGAAGCTAGTTCTTTTTACTTTGGCTGTAACATAAATCATGCAGACCTGCTGCACGGTGCATCTCTATATGCACCTACATGCCTTCTAGATGTGGAATTTTAAAAGAAAGCGTTATGCAGGCGTGCGTTCACACGAAACATGTTGTCTTGTACAGTTGTGTGGGGCAGTGGGTCAAAGTAACTGTCTCTTCTCTAAGGGTGCCTTGGCAGCACTCTGTTTTTATTTCTGTTGAATTGAACCTTAATTGAGAAGAAGTTACAACACAGCTTGGAACTTCAGTTGTGAAAAGTCTTCTCAACCTCTTAAAGGTTGGAGCACCAACTCTCCTTTTAGTCACCTCTAAACATCAATGCACTGGAGTGCCTTCACTCTCCTGCTCTCTTCTTCCTTTCTTCCTTTTTAGGGCCTTGCAATGAAGCCATTTGCATCCTCAGGTTGCTAAGATACTCTGCCACCCTGACTTGAAATGCTTTGGCTTCACATTGAAGGTTGATTTCAAGAGGAAAACAGTTGAAGGAGAAGAAAAAAGACACAGAGACTAACAGTTTTCTTTAATTTGGTGATTTGGTGACATTTGCGAGGGTATTTGTTACCCCGCCTTTGTCTGCATGGGTGTTTTTCAAAGTTTCTATATGGCCTAATGAGGCTCTTAGTTGCTGTTGACTCCCTGCCATGTGTGCAGGAGAGCCTTGAGGCAAAGACTATTCTTTCCCCCTCACTCATAATGGTTTGCTTTTTGACTGTGTCTGCAATAAGCATCCAACCAACAGGGCGATAAAGAGAACATCCCTGCTGCGATGCTACAGATTAATGCAGTGAAAACTAGAAGGCTTTGTGAGATGTTGATGCACACTCAGTTTCGCTGGATTCCCAAAGAATATTTCCTGTTAGATGTTCTGTTTGTGTGTTATTGTGAAGTTTATTTCATTGTCTGCCCTATCAGAAAATGAGGTTCTCTCAGAAGAGCATTTGAATGAACAGAGAGCTGTCATATCTAAGACGGATTGTCCCTACAGGCGAGTCAATGTGTCAAGGGAGAGGAGGCATAAATAAAGTCATACCACAAACCCTCAAGTCTTATTACCGTACATTAGCGCTCCACTAAGTTCCTGTCCGCCTCAGCGTCCTCTGGGATGTTTCTGGCCTTTCATGAAGCTTGACTGACGAGCTGGCGAGGAATGCTTTCCTCCCACCTCTGTCACTGCGCTTTGGTGCAACCTCTTGTGGGGCTCTTCATTGTGACTTAGCACTAATTAGCCCTGTGGAAATAAAGGCAGAAATCAATTTTCCCCTGCAAGAGATCTCCTGTGCTAAATCAGGCTAATGCTAATGCTCAAGGAGGTTTTGTGAGGGGTGTTTTATGCCTGTCCTTGGCACGGCGTGGCAGGGCCCCGCTCCTTGCCAGGCGTGATGATTTTTAGTGTTTCCTGCCAGGCTATGCTCCCCTCCCACACCCTTCTGCCCCATCCATCTCATGCTGCCTATGCCTGAAATTCAATTGACCTTTTGTTCCACCTCACAGTGAATGGGCACAGGCCAACTTCACCAATAGCCAACCCAGCCAGAGCTCTCATACCTCTTTATTTGATCTGTCCTGCCGCGTCCAGTGCTTTCATTACCTACCCAAACACCCACTCCTCCCCTCCCCTCCACTCCTCCACAGCTACATCCTCTTTTATCTCTGGTCATGGCTTTTTGTTGGAGAGATGGCAGGAGAAAACACATCCTCCCCTTTCTTCTTCTCTTTTTTCCTCATGCTTTTGATTGTTATGTTGATTGGTTTTTATTTGTGCCTGCTCGGCTTCTTTTAAACATGGCACTTTTCCCGTCTACTCTCCCTCAGAGGACTTTTTTTTCAGACTTTGTAGAAGTGCTGAGGTAGCTTCCCTGTCGGTCAGGGCAGAAGAGCTCTGAATTGTGCTGTGACAAGGCCTGCAGTGACCATGTCCTGTCAGTCATTTTGATCTTTAGGACTGGCAAATTGATCCCAGCGGGCTCATTTCAGCTTCTAATTACATCGTGAGTCAAACTTGTACAATTGTCTGAACTTTGCTTCATCTGACATCTTTTTATCTTCATCTTGATTATGCATTAATTCCCTGGTTTCTTCTCTCATTTCCCTGTGGAAAAATGCCAGCATGTCCTAGCCTTAGCATCAAACTCATTAAATCTTTTTTGTCCCTCTTCCACCCCCACAGCTGTGTCTCATTTCTTCTTCATCTCTAACCTTAGTACAGGTCTGCCGCACTGTGATACATACTAAAGACCAACTTCAGCAGCTACAGCACCTCATGTGTGACCGCTACCTATCACAGCTTGCTGTCTTACAAAGTGAGCTTTGCTGACTGTTGGACTTGGCATCCTTGTGATTTGACTTTTCTGTGGATGTGGATATGTGCGCCTGTGTTAGTCCTGCTCTCTCAGCAGTACAGAATTGTACCAATCTCGTGTTAATAAGAGGAAGAGGGGGCTATGAATTCCTGATAATGTCCTGTGAGGTGTAGGCTAAAATGACTTTTTCTTTCCTCTATATTGCACTGAAAGCATACATATTTTAATAGTAGCAAAACAAAACCGTCCAAGATATTTCTGTCACTGATTTTGCACAAGATCCTTAAGCCACCTCACTGTGGAATTGCTACTGGAGAGCATTCATAATTTAATCATGCATTTTTTTGTGTCTTGTGTTCTATGTCCAGAAATATGTGGATGTACCAAAAGACTGTTCATACAGCACAGTCAAAGGTGATCAAGTATGCTATCAATGCAGACAGAGTACAAAGTGAAGTTTAGCCTCAATTCGAACAGATTAGATGATGTCAGTAATGGCTAAGCTGATGCCCTTCTATGCATCAAAATGAAAAAGTTCAAATACAGCCATGTGAAAATCCAAATACGCCCTTACTGCTGACATAGGATTTTTTTTGGGGGGGGGCAGGGCAGCAGCCAGGTGCTGCTAATCAAATGCACTTGATTCATTTATCAGCTAGCTCAACTGCCTCTGTAAAAGCAGTTTTGGCAGTTGACTGGTCTCAAGCATACAGGTGTGTGGAAACACAATGCCAAAGAGGAAAGACATCAGCAATGGTCTTAGAGAAGCAATTGCTGCTGCCCATCAATTTGGGAAAGGTTATAAGGTCATTTCCCAACAATTTGAGGCCCATCGTTTTACAGTGAAAAAGATTTTTCTCAAGCTGAAAACATTCAAGACAGTCGCGTATTTCCCCACAGGCAAACATCCCAGCAAATTCACCAAGGTCAGACAGTGTAATGTTCAGATAAACTGCAAGAAAATATGAGTTACGTCTTAGAATCTGCAGGCCTCAGTTATCATGTTAAATAAGAAAGTTTGTGACAGTAAGTTTAGAAAAAGACTGAACAAGTATGGTTTGTTTGGAAAGTTTCCCAGGGAAAAGCCTCTTCTTTCTAAAAAGATCATGACAGCACAGCTTAGGTTTGCAAAGTTGCATCTGAACAAACCACAAGATGTCAGGAACAATGCCCTTTGGATGGACAAGACCAAAGTGAAAAAAACCAAACACACAGCATGTCAGCACAAACACCTCATACCAACTGTCAAGCACAGTGGTGGACAGGTGACTGAGCTTCTGTATACCAAAGTATTTTAGGGTGAAATGTGAGGCCATCTGTCCAACAGCTAAAGCTTGGCTGAAATTGAATAATGCAACAGAACAATAATCCCAAGCACAGCAGCAATTCAACAACAGAATGGCTGAAAAAGAAAAGAATTAAGGTGTTGCAATGACCCAGTCAAAATCCAGACCTCAACCCAACTGAAATACTGTGGTGAGACTTTAAGAGAGCTGTACATAAACAAATACCCACAAACCTCAATATAATGAAGCAATTTTTTTTAATGAAATGGAGCAATGTTGTAAAGAAGACAATTTATCCACAATGATGTGACGGACTTATAAAGTCATATAGAAAATGATTAATTCAAGTTATTGCTGCTAAAGGTGCTTCTACAAGTCATTCAGTCATAGGCTATAGTTTGTCTTTTGTAACCTTTCGTTTTTCACATGACTTTATGTTTGGCTACTTAAGCTGCTGTTGCCTTCCCTTAGTTACTATGCATATACAATCCCACTTGTAACCCACCTCCACTTGTCTGTCCTGGGGTCTTAATATTGCTTTGACTATCTCCAGCTTTTTGGATATACATATGGAAAGGCAGGGAGGTCCTACAACAGTGCTGTACTTCCAAATATAAAGTACTGTAGAAAAAACCCACCTTCTTCTAATAGTGATGATTTTGACTGAACTGTCATTCATGTGTTATTAGATTTTTTCCCTTAGCGACAATTACTAAAGGAACTACTGCTGAGACTGTTGAATTTGTGCAGCACTACAGGCAGCAATATATGTGTACGCATGCGGTGAAACATAGTATCTACTGTAGTTATGTTAGACTGCAGGGGATATGGTATCAAAGTCAGTAGTGTCAAAAAGAGTGCGATTAAAGTAAACAATGCATATAACATTGTGTGCCTTCTAAAATAATTTAGGTATTTGTTAAACATTTTAGTAAAAAACAGAATGTAAACAAAGTGTGTCAGCTTGTGAGCCTGTTGCATTGTTCTCAGCAAGGAGGGGCTAGGTCACTACAGAACAGCAGGCTAAATGGTGTGGTCTGCAGGCCGCGTGCAGCTATTGTCATAGTCTCATGCCATCATTAGCAAAGAGAACACGGTGATGCTAAAACAGGCTGTAGTGCCATGGTGCACGCTTTCTTTATCCCACCAGACAAAAGCTCTAGCAGTCAGTTTATTGTATGGCAGGTCAGGTCTGGTATGAAGCATGGATCCACCTAAGACAAACGTATATTATTAATAACAATGACCTTATATGACCCTAAAAGAGATGTTTAATACTCCAAAGTATGTGATATTTATTTACAATTGAATGTGATTTACTAATTTTAGCACATTTCAATTGAAATGTGGCCATTTGTCACCAAACCTGTAAGTTTCTAATGCTCTAAATTTATGCAGCAAACATGCAGAACATCAGGTCCGCAGTAGCTTCTGTAGGCAGTAGGAGGGTGGGTGCCCATGGCCACAGCCACACATCCATGAAAGCCCAGATATTTTTACAAGCCTCCTAATGAGAGCTGCAAGAGAGCAAGAGCTGTGTAAGTGAGCGACTTGTGGAAGTACAGAGGCGCCACTCTGCCTTCAAATTTGATCAAGGTACAAAATTGAAATGTAAAAGTGGTGAGAAGTGTGTGAGTGCATGTGAATCTCATACAGTCTAAAAGAAAACGGAAGATTTTAAATCAAGGACCATTTGCAAGAGAGACAGAAAGAAGGATGAGACGAGAGAATTAAGGGGTTCAACCTTTAGTTTGGCCTTTGTGCTGGCATTCGCTGTCGTTTCAAGATGATTATGGATTGTGTGTACAAGTCCTCTGGTCCTCAGCCCACTATAACTCACCTCTGTGTGTATGTGCTTCTATGAGTAACTCCTCGACATTCCTCCTGAAGCACTGTGATAGAAGAGGCACAGTTGTGTGAAAGCCCAAGGGAAAAAGACACGCAAACATGTGCACATAACTGCTAAGTTTAAGGTTAATTTGCATCTACAGACTGTGTTCAAGTTGCAGCATGTCCAAGTGTGTGCCACAGTGCCTGCTTTAACGGACTATTCATGTATTAATGACCTTTGGATCACTTTCCAGGGATGCACAGTATGTTTCTAATTGACGGAATAGGCCATATGGTTGGGATGCAGATCCTCCCGGGGTTAAAACAGGTTAAAAACAAGTACATACAGGGATTTCCCAGAAGACGTCATGACCTTATGCCATATGTTATTGTGTGTCCACAGGCTCTTCTTATTACGATAATGTGAGGCCGTTGGCGTATCCAGATTCAGATGCTGTTCTCATTTGCTTTGACATCAGCCGCCCAGAGACTTTGGACAGCGTCATAAAGAAGGTCAGTAATTTTTTTTTTTGTTTCTTGGGGTTTTTTGCTACCCCTCTCAATACTTTGGATCAGCATTTAATATCGCTGCAATACTAGAGCACAAACCAGAAACCAATTCAGTTTTCCTTGATCAGCAACTTGTATCGGCTTAGATTTCTGTGCAAGCAGCTTTTCATGGCTTAACAATAGAGCAAATCAGGACTGAGGTTAAAGCCTACCGTTCCTTTATCTCATCAAAATATCCATGGGTACTTGACCCACCTCTCTGCGAGCAATAGAAGGTCAGAGTAAATAATGAGACGAGAAGCTATGCAGCTGAGCGGGTTCAAGAGGAATATCAGATACGCAAATTAGACACACCAGCCGTATCAGAGGAGCTGTTTCAGAGCTTGTTCAAGAGCGTTAGAAACAGACTTTCTATGGGCATTTATAATTTAAAATCAGAGTTTTATGCTGAATGGTTGACTAGATGCTGTCAGTTAACATTTGTAAGGTGGCTAATGGCTGACAACACTGTAGCTAAGATCTGATATAATAGCTGGGTGGAGTTGTCGAATGTGGTCTTGGACGTATTTTTATTGCCAGTGGCAGATTGGGTGCTCACATGTAGTAAAATACCTGTGGTGTAATTATACCCAACTTAATGGGTCTGTTTGCATATGTGTCATGTAAAGCAGACCTGTGCCTTTGAGTGGTCTCGCATCTTGAAACCATGTGTGTGTGTTTGCCTTTGAACTGCACGCCTTGTGGACCGAAGACAGTTCCCACGGCTGGCCTGTTGACGTGTATAGTGGTCTGAAGGGAGCTGCTAAAATGGCCTTGCAGACTTTGTAGACCTAACCCGAGACATCATTTTTTTAACCCATCAATGTCTCACAAGCCTCAGTGGTGTCTATCAACAAGGTGAAGCAGGACTGCTCCCCGGCTTTAGCTTTTCCCATGCATCACTTGGTAGGGGGTTGCCATGACCCCTGGCCCCTAGTTGTCTTCCTGGTAATCCCTGAAACTCAGGGGCACACGAAAAACCTGTTGCACAATCACCATCCTAAATTAGACTCTTGACCTCCAGGAGCGAGGAGGTCACCAAGGTTTCCAGATGACAGCTGGGGGAGGAGAGAGGATTAAACAATCAAAGCTTTTGATTGGATGTCAGCGACAGAATGGGGATGTGCCTTAAAGGTCAGGGGTTGTTTTTAAGCGTGAGGGATGAATGGACACTCTGGCATTCTGCACACAGCATGTGGAATATTTCAGGGCTGTCATGTATTTGTGTCGCCAGGAGGAGAGACTGTGTTGGTTCAGCTGAGTTTCTGAAGTGACATTTAATCTCAGGGTGATTTTAGATGGAAGGCTGCTCAACCTTTTCTGAACACAACCTGAAATAGATTTTGTTGATGGAGACCGAGTAAGTAAAATATTACATACTGTAGATGCCGCAGAAACCTGAACTAAGCTGGCATGAAAAAAGTCACATTTCTTCATGATTTTATTGCTTTTGCAGTGAAACACTGAACACTGCATTGGATCATGAAAAATAGGAAGTCTGTTTATTCTGTTCATTAGAGGTGAAATAATTACCTAATATCAGGTTGATTAATTAATTAATCCTGACTGTTAGGCAGTCACCAGTTAGTCTGCAGCTATTCTGTGGATCAGTTAATTTTAAGCCATTTCTCTAGGAAAACTTCCAAACACTCATTGTTTCAGCTTCTCCCTTGTGATCATTTGCAGATTTATTTTCATATGCAAAAACAAATTCTGTACCCTTCATTTTCAGAGTGTTGGTCAGATGAGTCATGATAAGTTTTATGATTTTTAATGCATTCTGATAGTTAATTAAAGAAATAAATAATAAAATTGAGAAAATTAAATTAATCCACAATGACAATAACTTTTAGTTGCATCCTTGCTCTCATATATTTTCATTAGTTTATGTTCCATAAGGCTAGAGATTACTCCATCTATCATGCTTTTGATTAATTGGTTCTCTGTTTAATTTTAGTAAATGCCAGTAATGAGCTATGATCATAAAGTTTCACGACTCTGCCCATAAAAATTAAAAAGCATACACAATTTAAATTTGGCATATCTCGCCGACAAGGTCCCCACTTTATGAACTTCTGGAACACTTTTGGCATTGTTCCTATTTTGCACATGTATATATGAGAATTTAGCATGGACATCAAACTTGAGAACAGAGTAAACATTAATTTTACTGTCAAACTGAACTGACTTTCATGTGGAAGATCCTCCTGGCCGATGAGATCTACATCTCTGCAGTGTCCAAACCCGAAGATGGCTAATAAGTCCAGGTGCACAAAGCACAAGTATGCGCATTTGAAATGTGGGGGCTTGGCACTGTGCCGTTATGAAGTTTAAAAACTTTGTTGGCCACACCAATGCAACTGTTGCTCATCACCCACCCTACTTACCAGATTTGGCTTCCTGCAACTTTTTCCTCTACATCACGAAGAAATAAAAGTTTATGGGTTGATATTTTGACACACCAAAGGAACTCAGCACATGTTGCATATCTTCTTCTTCTTTTGGCTGCTCCCGTTAGGGGTCGCCACAGCGGATCATCTGCCTCCATCTCATCCTATCCCTTGCATCCTCTTCCCTCACACCAACCCTCTGCATGTTCTCCTTCACTACATCCATGAACCTGTTGCATATGCACAAGTGTAAATGGACAAAACAGGACTTGAAAGAAGCAATCTAAAAATAGCATCCATTTGGAAGTGGTACAGAAGATTGTCTTCCGAAGAGACAGCCTTTGGACTATCAAATTTAAAGCAGGTATGATACTTGGTGTTTATTGGCAGAATAGTGGAGCTTTATGACTGCATTTGGTACAATTACCAAGGATTGTCTTCAAAACTGCTTGTTTTTGTGAAACAAAAGTAAAAAACATCTTCAGCGTACAATGGTATAATTAAAATTTTCACCAGACTGTATGCAGTCCTGTGAAAAACAGGCTTACTGCTTCCATATGAATTAACAGGGTAGATAGCAGCCAGGTGCTGCTAATCGAATGAACTGCACTGTGTCGTGGTCTGCAGGTCATGTTATGGGATTTTGTTGTCATTTTATGGACTCAGTTTGTTTCTTCTTTTCGTAGATCCTAGTTTTTGAATATCATTGCAAAGCTGAGATGCATTTTTTACTTATTTTAGCACACTGTGATTGAGTTCTAGTTTAATATTTCAGAGTTTATTATTTGAGTTTTTTCCCTTGGGTTTGATTATTATGTCTTTCTGTTGTCTCCCTGCATCTTGTCTGTGTGCAGTTTGTTCTTTTGAGCATTTCTTGTTTTATTTTGTCAGTCATTGTTTGTTGTGTTTGGTTTAGACCATTACTTTCTGTCTTATGTTCTCCCTGATTCCTTGATTGTTGTCACCTTTATTCCTCTCCCTTCTTTTTGTCACCAGCAATTAGTCTGTGTATATCTTGGCTTTCCTCTGTTCATTGTCATGTTGTCCATCTTGCTGTGTGTGCACCTCCCAGTGCTGTACTCTGAGTGTTTCTCTAATTTTTGTTTCTTTTTATTACTGGACATTCTCAGCTTTGTGTTTTGCAAGGACTTTTCAGCCACAATGAATGTGGTTTGCTTTTAGTTTTAACCTGCTTGCCTCCTGAGTCTTGTGTTTGGGTCCATTGTCCTCCAAACTCTACAAAGCAACCTTGACAAATTGATCATCAGCCAGTGTTACCATCTCTATAAAAGCAGAAATTTTGGCAGTTTGCTGGTTTGGAGCATTCTGGTGTGTGTTAACACAATAACACACAATATCCCAGGAGTGGCTGTCCCAGAAAATTCACCCCAAGGTCAGACTCTGCTATGTTCAGAGAAAGCAAAAAAACATAAGAACTACATCTTAGGCATTACAGGCCTCAGTTAGCATGTTAAAGTTCAGTACAGTCAGAAAAAGATTTAGCAGTTATGACTTGCTTGGTTGGGTTGCCAGAAGAAAGCCTCTTCTCTCTTGAAAGAACATGGCATAAGTTTTCAAAGTTGCATCGTCACAAAGTCTTCTGGAAAAATATCCTTTGGGCAGACAAGACCACAGTTGAGTCTGGCCATAACACACAGCACCACATTTGGTGAAAATCAAATGCAGCATATCAGCACAAACACCTCACACCAACTGTCAAGCATGGTGGTGGATGGGTTAACCATGAACTCCTCTGTATATTAAAGTGTTCTAGAGTCAAATGTGTGGCCATGTGTTCAACAGCTAAAGCTTAGCCGAAATAGGGTCATGGAACAGGACAGTAATCCAAAGGACACAAGCAAATCTGCAGCAGAATGGCTGAAAGAGAAAAGAATCAAAGTGTTGCAATGGCCCAGTCAAAGTCCAGGTCTGAACCTGACTGAAATGCTGTGATGGGACCTTAAGAGGGCTGTGCATAAATGAATGCCCACAAACTTTAATGAACTGAATCAATGTTGTAAAGAAATTGGGCAAAATTCCTTCACAACAATGTGAAAGACCTATAAAGTCATATAAGAAACCAGTACTTCAAGTTATTGCTGCTAAAGATGCTTCTTCAAACTACTAAACCATGGGGTATTCTTATTTTTTATATATATATATATATATATATATATATATATATATATATATATATATATATATATATATATAT
>VUQH01026813.1:5064-25899 GCA_015106775.1 Etroplus canarensis
ATATTTTTTTTTTTTTTTTTTTTTTTTAGAAAAAATTTTTTTTTTTTTTTTTTTAAAAGCCTTAATATAGTGAAATAATCCTAAAACAGCGCATCTGAAACAGCCCCAACAATACTACACAGTCTCAGATCAAGTAAAGAACAAATTTTAAAAAAGAATTCTAACTTTATATCAGGTCAGCAAGTACAAGCTTTAGATGTAATGTTTCATCCCTGTATAGAGGCATATGGAAAAATGAAACTGTTTTAAAGTTACATCAGGAACGTAATTTTAAAAAGCATAAACTAGAAGCTTTTGGGAGCTCGAAGTCCTCAGAGAGCAGAAACCTCCTCAAAGGCCAGCTGCTTCCTCTTCCTCCTTCCCCTTTAGGAGGTCACCACAGGGGATCACCTGCTGTCATCTCACCCTATCTTCTGTCACACTAACCCTCTTCGTGTCCTCCTTCACTACATCCATGAATCTTCTCTGTGGTCTTCCTCTTTTACTCTTGCCTGGCAGCACCATCTTCAACATCCTTTGTCCAATATATCCACTATCCATCCTCTGAACATTTCCAGAGCATCTCAGCCCTGTCTCTCTGACTTTTTTGAAATTTCCACCTCCAAAATGGATTGCTTTATTTGTACCACACCCCAACTCTCAAAATCAATCTGTTTGTAACTTTTAGTTATGTTGCATAGACATGCAAATTACCACCGGTGAAAACATAACATCCTCGGTGGATAAAATAAAGCTGCTTGTAATTATCTGTAGTTTTAGAAAATAGAGGGACAGACAAAAACTTTATATCCTCTTAAAACCTCAGACTCTCTTACTTCAGTGTGTGGAAGTCTGAAGGATCTTCCAGGAAAGGTGACGCTATTTTCCAAAGAAATAATTGGTAAGTAGTGTTGATCTCTCATCTCGGACATAACTATAACAGTAAAAAGTGAGCCACCTAAAAACCTGGCTTAAAGCTAACATAAAAACTGCATGGATAGAATTATCAAACAAATCAGATAAAAACAGCTTAAAAAGTCTGATTATGTTGCTGCAAAATACAGTTTTAAAAAGGTTTTGCCCCCTGAAAGCTATACTTTTACCACAGTCTTGCTGTTGCAGCATTCTTCCACATTTCATTCAGGATTTTTTGAATGCCATGTCTTCCGCTTGGCCAATGGCCCTGAACCAGTGAAATGGTATGTCAGCCTGCTGCTGACAGCTTTTCCACCATGTGAATTCACCTGAGAAGCAAACTGGTTGAAATGAACCCTCACTAATCAGTATTTTTTCTTACTGTATTTTCTCATTAAAATGAGTAAGAGTCTTTTTTCAAGCTGATCCTTTCACTTGATCCCATCCACAGCCAGTGTGTCTTTTACACAGGGACTAAGTTAAAATAAAAGCTGTCTAAATGCAAACTAACGTTATTAAACTAAAATGAGGTGTGATAAATGATTTTAGATACCTGAAAAAATATATATAAAATAGACTAAAAAATTAAAACTAGTAGACATACAAACCACACAGGACTTGTCCTTGTTTAGTCAGTTTGTTAAAATTTGTAAACATGCTATGCCTAAAGAGAGTGTCCCCATGGTATAGTCGTTTACACATTTGCCTTACAAGCGAAAGGCCCCTGGTTCAATTCCAGGTGGAGGCACAAGCTCCTCTTACCATGGAGGGTTGTGTCAGGAAGGGCATCTAGTGTAAAACCTCTGACAAATTACTGACTCAGATTAATCTGCTGTGGTGACCCCTTGGGGAGAACACAAGGGGACAAGGAGGCTTACTGCATCTGTTTCCTGAGACTGAGGATGTCTACATGACTGTTAAGTCTGTATTGTAACCTATTCTGATTTTCCTAATTTTGGCCCCTGAAAATATAACAAATATCATAAATTAAAAAGACTAAAACTAAATATTTTCAAACAATCAAACCAAAACTGAAACAAATAAACCACGCTGGAAACTAACAAAATAAACTGAGCTCAAAAATGAGAAAATACAAAGCTATTATAACTCTGATACAAACTGTTTGCTTAGTTTGCCACGATCTTAAAATCTGTCAGATTTATTTTAAACCTTACTTCAGTCTGACAGCAACTGTTGTCTCTCTTTTTCCCATCAGGCATACACATAATGGACAAAAAGTATTGGGCCACACTTTATAATCATTGCATTAGGGTGTTTTATTCAGTCTCATTGCCACAGGTGTATAAAATCAAGCACCTAGCCACGCAATGCTTTTACAAACATTTGTGAAAGAGTCTTTCTAAAGAGCTCACTGAATTCCAGTACAGTACTGTAACTGGATGCTACCGTTGGAACAAGTCAGTCTGTGAAATTTCTTTCCTCCTAGATACTCCATGATTAACTGTAAGTGGCATTATTGCAAAGTGGAAGCTTTTAGGAACCACAGAAACTCAGCGCTCTGCTGACTGAATAACTGCAGAGTTCCAAACCTTCACTGGCATTAACATCAGCACAAAAACTTTGTGCTGGGAGCTTCATGCATGGGCTTCCATGGCAGTTTGGGGACGGCCTTTTTCTCTTTCAGCATGACTGTGCCCTAGTGCATAAAGCAAGGTCAATAAAGGCAGTTAGATGAGTTTGGTGAGGAAGAACTTGACTGGCCCACACAGAGCCCTGATCTCAACCCCATCAAACACATTAGGGATGAACTAGAATGGAGATTGTGAACCAGGTCCTTTCATCCAGCATCAGTGTCTGACCTCACAAATGCCCTTCTGGATGAATGACCAAAATTCCCACAGACACTACAAAATCTCGTAGAAAGCCCTCCTAGAAGAGTGGAAACTGTTACAGCTGCAAAGCGGGGGCCCAACTCTATATTAATGCCTATGGCTTCAGAATGGAATGCCATAAAAGCTCTTGAAGGTGTGACATTTAGCCCAATACTTTTGTCCATATTGCGTACCTGCACTTTGCATGGGTGACTGTAAAGGAAACTGATCTTTCTCCGGTTCCCATCCACCGCTGGTTTGTTTTACAAAGTGACATCACAACCAAACTATGAACAATTTAACATGACAGCTGTCTGTATGCCACCAGCTTTAAATTTGGTGAATTTCTTTACTTCCACGTCCACCTCTCCGTTTGTAGCAGACCTACCTGCAGCATGCAGGGGCATGTCTAAAATTTGCCTCTACTACATTTATTTTAAAGTTATAGTTTCTAATTATTTTGTGGGCTACTGGTATAAAGCACAAATCTACTAACACATTATTCTATATTATTACTGTATATGAAGTAAATCAGCCTTCTGTGGACCAGCAAAAGTCTGATTTCCTGGCCTGTTGGGACACATCTACACATCCTGTTTTGTGTTTTGATGGAAACTTTTCTTACATCAATCAGTTGTTTGACTTCTGGCTTCCTCAGATCGCTGCTGATCTTAGCAGCCAGCAGCACACACGCTGCTGCCACCAGCTTCCTGTTCTGCTTGTTGAGGCGTCCCTGAAGCACCAGCTTCTCGAAGTAAACAAAAGCCATCGCTATGGTCACCGGCTGGAGGCCGCACTCCTCGCTCACGGCCCTCATCTCCCTCTTCAGGCTAGAGGAGGGGAGAAGTCACAGTGACTAATGTGTTTTCTAAGAAAGAGTACATTGTACGTCAAGGATGAACTTTCAAAAGGCTCCAAACTTGAAAATTGGAGAGGAATTTATGGCATTTGCACCTTCTTATCTTGCTCAGTGTCAGTTTAATGTGGGGAAACTTCTCCCTGAACGTCTCATTCATGTCCTTCTTCAGGTCAGATGGTTTCACATACTCAATAACCGTCGTCTGCAGAGATGGAAAAACAAAACCAGAAGGTCAATACTTAACTGCCTCACATCAGCAGGAATTGCGCCGCAGTAAAGCTTCTCGGTTTTGCTTGTCTCAGTAAGGCTTAATTTACAAACACACACTCGTGTTAGAGGTCACAGATGGATGACGCAGTCAGCTGAGGAACAATAAAATCATGTGATTGGGGGATAAAGGATGCATTTACTCTTAAACATAACTTGAGAACTGCTTCACATTAATTTACAAGTCAAATGAAACTGCCCTGTCCTGATTTCTGAAACAAAGGAGGACAGATGACATGAGAGAGGGAATCAGATCGCTCAGAGAAACACAATTATACAGGACATCAGAGAAAGTTCACACCTGCTGTATTAACAGAGAGACAACCATTCACGAACACAACTATGGCCAATTTAGAATCCACCCTTTATTAAATGAGCTTCACCCAGATCCATATATGTGACAGAGAAAAGTTAAGAGGTATCCATGAAAACTTGTTTATACATTTACCTACTATATTTGCAAAAATCTTCACTTGTTCATGTAAACAGAATTGTGAGCTTCAATAGCTAGCAGCAGTGTTTGCTTCAGATCTGGTGGTTCCTAATAAAATGGCACAAAAACTTAAAAGCAGCCCACTGCACACACAATCCACTGCTGCAATAATCCCATTTCAAGTTCATGGGTGTGTAACATCTCCTGGCAGCCTGCATTCTGATATATTTTGGAGTTTTAATATCCTCTAATCCTCTTCTTCTTCTTTTTTTTTTAAGAAATTCTGTAAGACATTTGCAGAGCTGCAGACACCCTGGAGTTTCAGTTTCTGTTGAGTTGAGTCATAAATACAAAGGCACACAAAGACACTTTCTTGTCTCTGTTTTGCTCCACTGTTACTTTTTATGTGTGAAGTCTGTTGTGATGTCCATGTACATTTGTAAAAAGGCTCATTAGAATCCCGATTATCCATTTACATGACCAAGATCTCAGCACTTTCCAGTACAAACCTCACTCGGTTTCTCTCATTCCCAACAATACAAATACTGGATTAAACACATTATGAGACAGTAAACTGAACATCTTTAGAATGGTATTTAAATGTTTTTCCTGATTTTCTCTCATACCATTACATCAGTGGATGCTCATGTTAAATAAGTCACAGTATGTGCAAATAATCCCTGTGTGCCAAAAATCTCAATTCTAAGCAATCAGTTTAAGACAGTTTTTTGTTTGTTTGTTTTTCAGTTCTTGGACCTATGTGTCAGTGGGAGGGGATATTCCTAGTATGGTCATCTCAGACACTCAGATGATAAATGGAAAGGTTGTGTAAGGAAGGACATTGGGCTTAAAACCTGTAAAATCATATATGCAGATTTATCCGCTGTGGTGAACCCTTGGGGAAGAGGGGAGAGGCCAAAAGTACTATTTATTATCTTGTAAATGATAAAAGGACAATATAAAACATTTCTTGAACATCTACTTTACCTTTACTAGAAAGTCCAACAAAGATGTGCAGATAACATTAGATCTCTGATACAACTTTCATTGTGGAACCATTTTTCTACTAAACCTGAACACTGAGAAAAGACGTTCAGCCGACAGTTATTCAGTATCGAAATGGTTTCTAGGAAAGGATTATCTTGAACTGTGAATCAAGGAAAGCTGTTCTAATAGAACAGAAGGCTGGAAATGAGCAGAATAGTTCCCCCTAATGTGAAGAATAACCCACTGATTAACTGTGTGTCAGACAGTGTGGTCAGCAATACTGGAGCCCTGCAGGGGATCGTTTCCCTTTCTCTTCACCCCCTACACTGCAGACTTTAGCTACTGCGCAGACTTTGCCACCTTCAGAAGTTTTCTGATGACTCAGCAGTAGTGGGATGTATCACAGAGGGTGATAAGGAAGAGTACAGGGCTGTGGTGGAAAAGTTTGTTACATGGTGTGAACAGAACCATCTGCAACTTAATTTGGCAAAGACTAAGGAACTGGTTGTGGACACAAGGAGGACCAGAACACTTGTGACCCCTTTTTCCATCCATGGGGTCTGTGTGGAGACAGAGGAAGATTACAAATACCCCAGTGTTCACACTGACAATAAACTGGACTTCACTAAAAACACAGAAGCCATTTACAAGAAGGGCCAGAGACATCTCTGTTTCCTGAGACAACTAAGGTCTTTCAATATCTGCCAGATGATGCTCAGGATGTTTTGAGTCTGTGGTGCATCCTCTATGCTGTGGTGTGCTGCGGCAGCAAAATGAGGGTAGCGGACACCGACAGACCCAACAATCTGATTTGCAAGGGCAGCAGTGTTGTGGGTGTGAAGCTTGACTCCCTCATTGTGGTGTCAGAAAGAAGGATTCTGTCCAAGTTGCAATCTTTCATAACCATAACCAAATTTTCTGAGACGTGTTGCTGCCATCAAATAATGAAATAGTAAAATGTTTCACTTTCAGCATTTGATGTGTTTTCCATATTGTGAATAAAATATTGATTTATTAGATTTGCAAACCATTGTGTTGGGTTTTTATTTATATTTTACGCAGTATTCCAACCTTTTTGGAAATGGGGTTGCATATATTATTGTTTAACTTTGAAGTATTTATGTTACATATTGAACATTTTACATATAGGGTTTATATGTTTTTTGTTCGGATTTTGCATCTTTCTTATTTATGTTTTTAATTTAATTTAACATCTATAAGTAAGTCTAAGTAATATTGCCCCTGGGATTAATAAAGTATTCCAGTACTGATTGTGAAATTAAGAGCTGCAGTTGGGCTCACCACATATGATGCAAATATGAGGACCCTTTTGTGTCTCCCGCAGGGCCACTGAGGGTCACTGAGCAGGTTGGGATCGTACTCCGTCACCTCCTCCACATCTGAAATGCACAACAAACAAACGAGTGAATAATCACAGCTCCGGCCAGTTTGAGTGAAGAAGTTGGCACGTGGCTGTGAGCTTCATACATGGGTCCTGTGCCACACTGTTGTTCAGACGAGCAGGGGTGAAGTTCCTTTGCCCGTTACCACGGAAACGTGACTGAGGGGTCTGAGCTGAGCAGTTATCTGGTGCCCCACCGCCACTCTTTTGTCTCACCAAGGCATTGGTTGGATAAAGGAACTGAGCATAAGACACCGTCTGAGGAGAGAGAATAAGACAATCAGTCTGCTATTTATAATAACACAGAACCCAAACAACAATCTGCTCTGCCTATTCAGCACAAGGAAATCAACAAAGGCACAACCTTAAAAAGAAAGCCAGCTCCAGAAAAGAGGGCCAAGCAAAAAAGACAAACAAAATCCTCACTCCAACTGAAGAAAACAAAAGAAAAAGGCATGATTTACAACACAACTATTCTCGCTCGTCCAGATTCAGATCTTTCACATTCTTCACATGGTTTATGTTCCACTTTCTAGCAGTAGCACTAAAGTTATATGTCTTATCCAGTGTGTAACATTTGGCCTATTGGTTGTCTTTCCCAGCAAATGCTATTATCTTTTAAAAGATACTTATTATCTTCAGGGTCTTTACCTTACAGTATAAAGTGCCTTGAGGCCACTTTTGCTGTGAAATGGTGCTATATAAATAAAACCATTCTGCACAGACTCTGTGCATCTAGTGCCCATGCAGGCAAAATACAGCTTGAGGGCTGCAACCGGCTTGTGGACCATTTCACTTTGGTCCCCTTCAATTCCCCTTCAATTCCTAAAAGACTATAAAAGGCAGCACTGTGATCACAAATCTCAAGTCAAATTACTGTAATAAATCTGATAGGCTATTTAATTAGACTCCAATAGGCTAGACTGTTCATGAAGGCCAACAAACATTTTCTGTGGTGAACTCCAAGAAGTTACAGATCTTGACTAAGAGATAAAAATCTGTCTTCTGTGTTGATGTAGTACTCTAACAGTAAATATTACATTTGATGACTGTAAAACATGGCCCTGTAACTGACCGGCAAACTGTCCAGGGTGTAGAGATGTCACCAGAACCAATAGCTATGACACTTTTTAAAAAAAAACAATTCTTTAACTATATTTGCTTTTTCTAGTATTGATTGTACCAGTTTTTTCCAGAACTGAAAGGGGCTGATAGTGACTAGGACAGCTGCCAGGATAGCTGGCTCATTAATAAGAAGGGGAGCCAGGTACTGGAAGTACTTTGCATTAAAGGTGGATGACCAAGGAGCAATAAGTGATTCACGAAAAGCAAAATGCAAACAACAATATCATGCTTTTCAGACAAAGGGAGTAAATACTTCCACTTTAGCAATGCACCTAAAAGAGACCAGTATCCAGATGTGTTTAAAGAATCCAAGGTTTCAGTTCATATTAACAACATCCAAAGTATTATCCCTATCATTTTATCCTGAAATACATTTTACCATTGTGTTTGAGACAGCTGGCATTGCCGGACTGAAATCAGCAATATTCCACAGGCTAGAATGTTATATAAATTCCAAAGCTATCATAATGTAACTAATGTTATACTTTGTAATAAAAACACTGATATGTTGGTGTTCCTTTCAAAAACCTTGAACTAGAAAAGAAAAACTTCAAAAAGCCATGGAAAATTATACCATTCATAGGAATCATTGTGGCATCTACACAAAACTATGGGACTACTAGCACATAAATAATAGTATTGTATTCTGCTTTGTAATGTTTTTAATGCTGCTCAGGTGTTTTTAATACAGAAGTTTATGTTCAAGTACAGCGGATATTTTTTCGATTTTTTTTTTTAACCATGGTACCAAATTTGGTATTGGTAATCACTGCAATTCTACTGGTATTGGCACAGACTACTAAATTTCTGGCATCGTGACATCCCTGCCAGGCTGTACCTTGCCTCTCACCCTATGACAGCTGGGATAGACTCCAGCCCTCCCTGCAACCCTGAATTGGATAAGTGGTTAGGGAAATGGATGGATGATTGTAAAACAGTCTGACTATGGCTATTTAAAAAGCAAAAATGTGCTTTATGCTTGAGTAAATTATACCCTACTATAAAAACAACTGAATAGGGCATATTGGACAAGCAGTTAAGAAAATGGATGGATGGATATTTTTTATTACAACCCAGTTAATTTTCTTTTGGCGCAAGGTAGAAACCTCTTTGGAGAAGGGAGCAAAATTTTTTTGTATGGAAGGAAAACTCTGCCTATTTAACAAGAGTCTAACAAATGACCATACATAACAGGAAAATAAATAAGCAATATTGTATTTGATTGGTTAAATTAAACCCGAGCATAAAAGCCAGCATTAAAAATACTTTTAATTACAGCTCTAGTTATTTTCCTTTGGAGTGAGGCCAAAAGCTCTCTGGTGGGTGCCCAAATTACCTATATGCAGGAAAAACTCCAAACAATGAAGAATAATGTGAAATGTTCACCAGACTTATGAAGTTTAATATGATTTAGTGTCACACTACACATGTCATGTTGGATTTAATTGTGGCTCTTCACTTACACTACCTTTATTATATGACCTACTGGGGAAAAACAAAACAAAAAAAAACTTGTTACCCACCTATGATATTGTGGATATGTCTGGTATATTTTTAATATACTAATGTAATTTGACAGGTGTTAGTCAGATGGTGAATGTACGCCCCAAACTACTACAGCATAACTGGTGGCTATATCTATGAGTCACAGCACAGGCTGATTTTCAGTCGTGTATATACTGTAGGTATTTTTACACATCAGAATGGCATTCACCTTTCCATAGGCACCCAGCTCCACACCTTCCAGAGAGGGAAGCAGGTCAGCAGCCACCACAGAAGACAGTCTTTGCCTCTGAGCTTCCAGCTTAGGATCACTGTTCACAAAGAGAGATATTTATGTGATTTCCACCTCATGCTGCACACTCACTGCCCTTTCCTGAGAATGATATGGGTCAAACAGGAGGAGGATGAAAACATAAAAGTGAGGGGTGGGTGTTCTCTGCTTGGGATGGTGCTTTCTTTGTACCTGATAAGAGCACTCTCTCCATAGGGCAGCACTGAGAAAGCAGCGTATAGTGACCGCTTGGCACAAATCAGCATGATCCTGCAGGACACAGCAAGTACAGGCAGACAAAACAGATGGTGTGTCAGTCTAAAAGCAACAGCTACAGTCACTGCTACTCTGCAGCTACACGACATTCATCAGCTGCAGTGACATCAGTCACACAGCCACTTCTATGCTGATCAATACTAAAGCTACGCAGCTCTCAACAACAATCTAAAGCAGGACAAGGGAAATCTGACTCGCATGTCCAACCATTACATTCAAGTCACAGAGGTATTAATAAAATTTCGATCACTGAAGGCATAAAAATCACTGGCATGTCAATTTTCTCAGCTTTAATAAGGAGGACCTATTCTGCTCATTTCCACCAATGTATTTTATTCTAGGACTCTATTATAGTAGCTTTGCAAGGTACTCAATTCAAAGTAATCCTTATCTGTCTGAAACAAATTCTTTTAGCTTCTTTTCAGCCAACTTTCTTGAAATTGGTTTTCCCTCGTAAACATGGTTTGAAAAGCCAGATCTGTGTGACCATGTCTGCTCTTAGTGACCTCATACAGAGCCATAAATTTAAAAAAGAACAAAAAAAATTAAAAAAAACTGTCTTAAACTGAGCATTTAGAGTAATTTGAAGTCTGAGCTTTGAGTTCAAACTGATTACTTGTGCAGACATTAACCTGAAGTTCTGCTAGAAGCAAGTCTTGTCACCCTGAAGTGCTGCTAGGCATGTATTTTTAAGCATTATCAAAGTTAACTTGAATTACATGGTCGCTGGGACATTAAAATCAAAATACACAGAATCACCAATTAAATCTGATAAAAACTACTCAAGAAGTTTTTGTCGGTTTTTGACAGCTTAAATGTGTTTTTCAGGCCTGAGAATTTCATGTGACTCTGTCCTTTACATCTGAATGTTTGTGGGCTCAAAAATGCTGAAACAATAATGCAGACTACAAATTTTGACCCATCCTCAAGTACTTCTTGGGTCTGTAACTTGGGGAAAGAAATCATAGTATGAAAGTGAAATTTTACATGGCTTCATGAAATATGCTAAGTTTATTATACAAAAAATTAAATTTAAAAAATCTGCTAATTATGAGGGGTCAAGTGGGAGCCACTTATTGATTTTCAATGGAATTACCTATACGCTATTACTTGTTTTGTCCAGCCACCTATAATGGTCAAATGACCCTTGAATAAAATGCACTTTTAGTTGTTTTCTCTAGTGAATTATAATAAAACAGATAAATCATCCAGGGCACCTATGCTTGTTTCTGTTACACTATGCCATAGACATTAAATTGGTGCAGTTTTGCTATGGAAACTATATTTCCAATGATATTTATAGGCAAAAATTTCATGCTATGAAGGCCAAGAAATAAGGAAAAAAATAATGAGAATTAAAAAGCGCTAAATTTTGAATCACCTCTGTATGGACAAAGGTATTGGGGCACACATCTTTATTAATGAATTCTGGTGTTTTATTCAGTTCCACTGCCACAGGTGTATATAAAATCAAGCAACTGGCTATTCAGTCTGCCTTTACAAACATTTCTTAAAGAATGCGTCGTTCTAAACAGCACATTTAAAGAATCGATACTACAATATAAAGCCACTTTTGAAACAAATCAGTTTGTGAATTTTTTTCCCTCCTAGATATTTCTCAATCCACTGTAAGTGGTATTATTCCAAATAGGAAGCATTTAGGAACCACAGCAGCTTAGCCACAGAGTGGCAGGCCATATAAAGCTATAGACAGTTGCTGAGGCTACTTGGTTGTTTTTCTAGGGTTGGCTTGGGCCCCTTACTTCCAGTAAAGAGAAATCTAAAACTCTCAGCTTACTAAGACTTATTGGAAAATTCTATGCTTCCAACTTTGTGGGAACAGTTTGGGGAAGGTACACAAAGTAGTGCACAAAGTCAGGTCCATAAAGGCATGATTGAATGAGTTTGGTGAGGAAAAACTTGAGTGGTCCACACAGACCCCTGACCTCAGCCCCATGAAACACCTTTGAGATGAACTAGAAAAGAGGCTGTGAGCAAGGTATTTTTGTCCAACACGAGTGTTTGACCTCACAAGTGCTCTTCTGGATGAATGGGCCAAAATCCTTACTGGTGGATGTGGCTCAGGAGGTAGAGCGGGTTGTCTTTCAACATGAAGGTTGGTGGTTCAATCCCTGACTTCTCCAGTCTACGTGTCTAAGTGTCCTTGGGCATGTAGACTGAACCCCAGTTTGCTTGGAGTGTACATGATAGTTAAATGTGCTTAAGGCACAGAATGAAGTGCTGTATGAATGGTTGAATGAGGCTTGTAGTAAAAGAGTGCTCAGTTAGAGTAGAAAAGTGCTATGTAAGTACCAGTCTGTTTACCAAAATCTCGTAGAAAGTCTCCCCACACAGGTGGAAGGTGTTATAACTGCAAAGAGGGGACCAACTCCATATTAATGCCTATGAATTTAAAACAAGATGTCAAAAGCTCCTGCAGGTGTAATGTGTAGCTGCTGGCCTAATACTTTTGTTCATATAATGTACTTTGAGTACAAGAACTAAAAAAGCTTACTCTGAGGGGGTCATGTGAGCATGTTTTTTTCCCCATTTGACTGATTTTACATGGAATGACCCTTCTGTGTGTTTATTATATTTGCTTACACAATATTTAGACTTGAATGCACTGATAATACACGAGAGGCACAAACTAGAGCTGCACTCATTCAAACTAGAGACAGGCAACCAGTAAGCACAATAATCATTCACTAGGACTTCTTTGTGCTGATAGAAATGTGGATAAACCAACCTATCTAATCAGCAGCAACACAACCAGTAAATACTAAAAACAGCTTCTCACAAAAACATCAATAACCTACATTCAGCAGTCTCTGCCAACACTCAGCTGTAAAGACCCAGGTTAGCAGACCTTCAGAGAGAGACACCGAATCTCTTGTGGGGGGGACAATATTACAACACAGACTTCTACAAGAGTTAGTTACCTTAAGTTATAAGCTTTAAATGAAAGCTGTCCGTCAGCTCAGGAAGTAAAACACAATGTGCGACTGCCTTTAAGAGAAACAGAAAGCTAAACCTCATTGGTTTGCACGCACCAGCAGAAAACACATAACACATGTGTGTATGTATGTGAGGATGGAAATGAAGGAGATGGTGGATGCTGGATGACATATGAGAAGACAAATAACCATATAAAAATAAATACATAAGACATGTTTGTGCTAAAATCTACAGAGAGAATATATTTTACTTGTTTCTTGTGATCAACCAGCTTAACAAACTGCCAACAGTGTGGTATTTCAGCCCCGTCCTGCTCTGGGGTTACCTTACTGTTGGTGCAATACGGTGTTAAATTTCCACACTGTGCCTCTTTTGGCTTTCGCTAAGCTTCCAAGGGTGATTAAATTCACTGTAGCAATCGCAACTCTGCAGCTGTATCCCTGTTATTCCTCTGTAGCTTGTGCGCCAGATAAGCAGCTTATTACAGAGGAGTACAACACTGCTACATTTAGGGCCTATTTCAAAATGAAACAGCCACATTTTTTCTCTGTCTTTACATTCCTCCACTATAATCTGCATGTAAATGTATGCCTAAATACTGCTAGGAGACTCACCTGCAACCTCTGGTATCATACTGCCTCATACTTTTAATGAAGTGGACTTTCTTTGGCACCTTGGGTCCAGGAGAACCAGAGACATTCCGCAACCTGAGCAGATTTAAAATACCACTTCAGTCATGATTTCACATTAGCAAACAAACAAACACATCCCACATGATAAGACTTCCTCTGTAATCATGGAAATTTCTTTGCATCACAGGTTTAGAAACAAAGCCAAAGTGGATAGTCAACATAGCCCTCCAAATTTAAGTATTTTCACCAAAAAAATAACAGGTGGTAAGTGATTTATATCCAAGACACTGATGATAAATGTCATCTGACATTTCCTGTGCTGGTGCTTAGTGCGTGTAAGCTAATTTTATTCAGTTTTATATTTCTTTATTGACATATTGAGCTTTTAATGTTTAAAACAGAACTTTATAGAGCCGCTTTATTGTTCTGTATAAACCTTTGGGGTAGTAGGTCACCTTCCAGTCAGAAGCTTGGCTCCTCCAGCCTACATGTCGAAGTCTCCTTGGGTAAGACACAAGCACTAAAGGCATAGAATAAAGCGCTGAATGAATGTGTGTGTATGAGGCTTGTAGTAAAAAGCGCTTTGAGTGCTCAGAGTAGAAGAGTCTTATATAAGTACCAGTCCATTTTAACATATTTCATTTAGGATTTGTACATGTGTGTACCTTTCAGCTGCTCCCTTGTATTCTCTACCAAGGGGTCGCCACAGTGGATTAATCGGCATTGGTAATTTGGCAGATGTTTTACACCGGATGCCATTCCTGATGCAAAATTCCATGGTGAGAGGGGCTTGTGTCCTCACCTGGAATGGAACCAGGGACCTTTCGCTTGTAAAGTGAACATGCAAACCCCTACGCTACCGGGGACACTCAAGATTTCTACATACTGATCTTTATTTTTAACATACGATTTTAATGGAATTTATTTAGGTTTGTATTTATTGAGCTCAGTATTGTATTGCATTCAGCTTTTAACATAGCATTTCACTGCATATTATTTAAAACACTTATTGCACTCTTTACTGTATTAAGTTCAGCTATTTACATAGAACTTCATAGTATTTAGATTTTTGTTCAGCATTTTATTTTATTAAACTTTTTATGTCGTCTTTCTGTTATTTATTTAGCTTCATGTATAGATATACACACATACATCTTTATTTATTGAACTCCTGACTGAATTATATTCAGCTTTACCATACCACTTTAATGTATTTTGTATCGATATTTACTGACTGTGCTCCTGTTTGTATTATATTCATGTTTTTCATAGACCATTTTATTTTATTTTCGATATTTCTTTACATATTGAGCTCTTTTATCTACTTTTTGCTTCCCTCTTGTTATAGGCTGTTTTTAATATTTTGGCCGGTGTAACTGTTGTGATCAATAAAGCATGTTTTCTGTTATCTTCTCTTAATGCAGGACACCCATGAGCAGTGTTGAACAGATTACAGTGAAACAGCCCTATATGGTTGTGTATATGTATGTATTACACAGAGCGGTAAATTGAGAGGTCTTCTGAGAGATACAGAAAATGCTGGAACCTCTGAAAATGAAAGAGACTTCCTCTAAAGGTACCTGCTGGCGCCGTCACATACGGAAGTCAGCAGCCCCGTTTAAAGGCCCGTTGTTCCGTATGGTCACAGTCAACCCACTCATATGCTCACCTCTGCCGTGAATCCAGAGAATTGCCAGCGGTGGCCGGGCTGAGCGCGGCGGGCGTTGACTTGACGCGGGAGCAGTGCGGGTGACCAGTGGGGACAGGAGAAAGAGGGGTGTCCGGGGTTAGCGTCTCGACCGCACTGCCGCCATCCAAAAATACCTCGTTGGCTCCCACAGCACCTGCCCCGGCCGGTCCCGGAGACATTACCAAAGAAGGGCGACCCGGACTGATCACCCCCGGGAAACTGGAGGACGAGCCACCGCCGGCCGCGGCGGGGTCTGTCACCTGGTGGACCTGTCCTTGGTTATCCGCCGGCTGGGGCACGACCGAGGTGCCGCAATCTCTGTCCCTGAGTCGGAGCTCCTCAGCGGCTTTCTGGTCGGCGTTTCCATCGCTAATTTGAGACTGGGGTCGTCCGTCGAGTGAGATATTGCTGAGAAACAGCAGAGCCGCCTGTCTCCGCCGGGAGTCCTTCGCTTTTCTCCGCTGCTCTCGGTGAGTCTTTGCTGGTTTACTGCCGGTAGACTGCAGACCGCAGAGAGCGGTCGCCATTCTAGTTTGAAATGTGGCAGTTGGACGCAAAGACAACGACAAACCGGTACGATCACATTGGCCCCGCCCTTCTGTATGTTCATTGGCTGGAAAGGCGATTATGCAAATTAAATCTTGTTAATCCCGGAAGGCGATTGGATATATTAACCAAAATAAGGCGGCTGCTCGTACTTGATTGGCTGTAATGTGTTATAATGGGACATGCGCTGGTAACAAAGGAAAGATTCTATATCTTTTATAATTAATAACTACGCTATTCATCTATGTATGACTAAACCTCTTTAGTCTTCCTAACGGCCCTAACTACAGTACTGTGCACAAGTCATGAACCACCCATTTCTTTACATTTTGTAGGAAGATGGGACATTGGTGGAGAGATTTATTGAAACTTGGCAACATAAATGGAAAAACAGAACATAAGGCAAAACAGTTCTGATTAGCTCAAAAGTCAACATTTGATATGACCACCTTTCTTCTTTACCACTGCCTGAACTCTCTTGGGAAAGCTTTCTTCAGGCTCCTTGGTGGACATTCCAAAGCTCTTTTTGGATGTTGGCTGCCTTTTGTTCAGTCCTCTGTCGAGATGATCCCACACGGCTTCAGTAATGTGAGGTCTGGGCTCTGGGGAGGCCAGTCCATGACTGAAAATGTTCCATTTTGTATTTTTCTATCCTGGTAGGCTTCTACTGCACTTGCAGGGTGTTTGGGATCACTGTTGACAATTGGACACGTTCCAGATAATATTGCATCTTCTCATTATTTTCTTTATCTCCTGGCTGCTCCCTTTAGGAGTCGCCATAGCAGCTCCATCTCACCCATCTCTTGCATCCTCTTTTATCACACCAACCCTCTACATGTCCTCCTTCACTGCACCCATGAATCTTCTCTATGGTCTTCCTCTTCTCCTCCTGCCTGGCAGCTCCATCTTCAACATCCTTTGCCGAATATATCCAGTATCCCGCCTTTGCACATGTCCAAACCATCTCAGCCTTGCCTCTCTGACTTTATCTCTAAACTGCTCAACCTGATCTGTCCCTCTGATGTACTCATTTCTGATCCTGTCCATCCTGGTCACTCCCAGCAAAAATCTCAGCATCTTAAATTCTGCCACCTCCAGCTTCACTTTCTGTCTTTTTGTCAGTGCCACTATCTCCAAGAACACTTTCAAATATTACAAGACTAAGTCTAAGTCATTGGAAGCAAAATATGAAGACATATATAAATCATTCCTGTTTATTTCATGTTTATATTCAAATCAAAGTCTGAAAACTGACAGATTTTTTAGGAATCCTCTCTCACTTAGAAACAATTAAACAAAATACCTTTTGGGTTCCCAGAAGGCTTAGTGGCCTTGCACAATTGTTCTCCAGGCTTTCTGAAAGTCTTTCAAAGTTTTTCTTTGGACATTGGCTGCTTTTCACCCATTTTCAGTCCAAGTCCTTGTGCCTGATGGCAGCCAACATTCAATGAAGAGCTTTGGAATATCCTTCAAGAAGCCTGGAGAACTATTCCTGAAGACTGAATGAAGAAATGAGAGAACCTACCTAAGAGAGTTTAGGCTACAGTGGTCATACCAAATATTAACTTTCAAGTTTATTAGAATTGTACAAACTCTGTTGTTGCCTTATGCTCTGTATTTCCACTTATTTGCACATATTTCAATAAATTATTGCACTTATTTCCTATTTTCTGAGTAAAATATAAAGAAATGAAGGCTTGCTCAAGACTTTTGCACATTACTGTCAGTCACTGATGAAACACATTGCATCATAATCAAGTTAATAACTTTACAGTTATCTACCTCAAGTTTCTTTAACATACAGCTGTCTCTATCTAATTTTGGGAGGTAACTTTGTTTATCTTTCAGAATATTGTGGGCTGGACTGAAATGGCCTTTAGGGTATATTTTGCCCATGTGTGTCCTAAAACATTCAATCAAGGCAGTGTAATATAGAAATAATGTCAATTTGCTAAAAAGAGCATTTATAAATGATTATTTAGTCTGTTAAACTATGATGAGGTTTAATAAATAAAGTTGAAAATGGTCCAAATTCCTATTTCAATATGTAGAACTAACTAAACACAAGTGGCAGCAAAAATACTTTTCACAACTTGCCAGCCACAGAGGTGCTCTCATTCATAGCTTGTAGCTCTGTAAAACATTCATAAACTTATAAGTGCAAAATGGAACTAGACTGCTATTTACATAGTATTGTCTACTCTTGCTGAGTGCTCAAACCCCTCTAAAACTGGCATTTTATCCTAAAGAAGTGTGGAATTTAACAGGTAAATCAGCATTTGTCTAAATGTGTAATGTTCAAGTGGCAACTTCAGAAGTGTGGAAGTCCCATAAACTGCATTTTCCCTAGTGGCAACTTGATGCAGGTTCCCAAAGTGAGTCAATTCCCATAGGCTTCCATGTTAAAACTTACAAGTTTAGAACATTTAAATGCATATTTGCATCCTGGTACAAAAGTTAGTTCTCCCTTTATAACAACTGCATAGAGGGCAAATTTATTTTCAACTTATCCACTAGGATGCTATCTATCTCTACACAAATCTCCCTTATGGGGTGAAGATTGTGGTCATTGGAGAAGGGCTCAAAGTAGAGCTGTTACTCCCCTGCACTGAAGTGTAGTTCAGGCATCTGACTAGGATGCTTCCTGGACAGCTCCTAGGTGAGATGTTTCAAGCAAGTTCAGCTGGGAGTAGGCCATAGGGTAGACATGGAAAGATAATGTCTCTCAGGTGCCTTGGGAATGCTTTGATGTGCACCCTGAGGAGCTGGAGAAGGTGGCCGGTGACTGAGAGGGAGGTCTGAGTGTCTCTGCTTAGAGTGCTGCCCCTGTGACCCGGACCCGGATAAGTGGCAGAAGATGGATGAATGGATGGCACTTGGATACTGGTAATGGTTAAAGACCTGCTATTATTAACAGGTGGATGATGGCAGTGGGCCTCACCTCAGCTAATTTGAGTCACTGAACTGGACCGCTTCACCATGTCAAAGACAAAATGGTTTGACAGGAATAAAATAGTATTTTTTGCAATGACAAAGTGATTACCAAAGAGCTATTAGCTGAAAACTTGGGATTTCTTAGAGCTGTTTCAGTAGAAACAAGTAATATGGTTTGTGTTACAGACCAACCAAGAGGTCTGTTCTTCAGTTTTGATTAATTAAATTTTAGTATTTTATTAGTCTTTTACTGAACACTAAATACCATATGTCTGCACAGTTGATGGATGCAGCTTAGTAACCAAGCATACCTACATTATCTGATAACTTAGCACGTGACCATCTAGTACAAAAATGGTTACTCCTGGCTCTACAAGAACAACATGGCAATAGCCAAAATGGCCCAGGAACCAGTGTCTGGTGTCAGTGGTTATATCCATCTTTTGTATACAGTCTGTTTCCATTATTTTATTCACACCCCAAATAGCTTCCATCAGGATGTTATTTACAGTTGTGATATTTAAAAAAAAAAATCATCTGCTTCTTGTGATTTACAGTTGTGATTCATTCGAAGAAATAAATCCTGGGGTATGCAAGCATGTTATCACATCAGTGTTTTCCTTTTAAGAAAATTACAGTAGTGTCTATTTAGCATTTGTGACCAAGTCAGTGGGAATGTGAGACTGTGACTGTGAGATCAAAGACAGCTTGGCTGCTTGTTCTCTCATTGTACTGCAGTAATGAGTTAGTGTTAATGGGACAGTTAGCACAATATTTGCATTTTTGTTCCACACTTATAGTTTTGTGTGAGTGTTTCTCCGATACAGAAACAAAGTGTGAAAGCTTTTCCATCTCCTGAGTGGGAGCAATCAATAGGTCCTTTCGTCTCTCTACCGTTTCAGGGAATTACAAGGCTAGCTGTGCCAAAGAGTGCAGTTTATGGTGTGCTGATGATTGGAGAAAAGGTTCATCTGTGGATGTAGGTAGCACTGACAAATTCAGTGCAGATAATCCACTGAGTCCCTGCAGAGATTGGATTAAGTCTCAATCTAATCAGTACAATCTGTCGATCTGTGTCTTAAGTATCTACACTATATGGACAAAAGAACTGGAACAAACCTCTTAATCATGGAATTCAGGTGTTGCATTCAGTCCTACTGAAGTCCCATTAAAATCAAGCACCTATCCATGCAGTCTGCCAAACATTTGTGAAAGAATGAGCTGCTCAAAAGAGCTCACTGAATTCCAGTGTGGTACTGTTGCAACAAGTCAGTTGGTGAAATTTTTTCCTTCCTTGATATTTCATGATCAACTGTAAGTGGTATTATTGCAAAGTGGAAGTGTTTAGGAACCACAGCAACTCAGTCTTGCAGTGGAAGACCACAAAGTTATACAGCAGGGTTTTCGAGTGCTGAGGTGCATAGTGCATAAAAGTTGGCAATGCTCTGCTGACTCAAACCTCCTCTAGCATTAACATCAGAACAAAAACTATGGGCAGGGAGCTTCATGTCATGGGTTTCCATGACCGAGTAGCTGTATGCAAGTCTTAAATCACCAAGCATCAGATAGAGTGGTGTAAATTTGAATGGCCAGCACAGAGCCCTGACCTCAACCCTATGAAATACCTGTGGGAATAACTAGAACAGAGACTGTGAGCCAGGCCCTCCCATCCAATATCAGTGTCTGACTTCACAAATGTCTATATGTCTGTCTGTGTATCTACTAATTGTATGCTTACTTTTACTGTGTAAAAAAGATACAAACAGCAAAGGTCAGGTAAACACATTGCTCTTTATTTTAGCAACAACAACATAATGAAATTGTCTCCACCTTCTTGTTCCATCTTTTTTCTTGCTCTGAACAGCAACAGTCTGGCATGACCAGCTTAAGGCTTTTTGATTCTAGCTTTTGTGTTTGAGGTACAGCCCCACCCAACTCCTGCCGCAAAAAACTTGTTTTATGGTACACTGTGTGGTTGTTATTGATGGATTGAGTTAGCACCATAATCAAAGCCTCTCTGGCTTTTTTCTTTTACTGCAGCAGGGGTGGTAAAGGTGCTTTGTGGGCTTTTTTTCGTTGTTTTTTGTTTCAGTCATCTGGGAAAAACGAGCTAAACGGACAGTGTTTACAACAAAACTGTCATCAACATAGTTTCAAATCAATTTCAATGCACACAGGAGGACTCTCCCACATACACCCATACACATGCTGGTATGTGAGCTCACT